>JAPYZC010000048.1:0-99450 GCA_030522665.1 Ichneumoninae sp. A BG-2022a | reverse complement strand
ACTTAATACAGCAAGTATTTCGTTCTATCAACCAAAAATTTGTTTCGCCACCCGTAAGCGCTCATTTTGTTGACTCAATCGATTTTTTTCTCAGTGTACGAGGCACGTTTTTTTTTGTCGAATAATAATACTCATATGAGACAGTTGAGAAGACAGTCGCACCCGCACAAAAACTTTGCGTTCACATCGACGAGCAGTGTTTTTTTTTAAATGGATCAAGCAAGGTGTACTCCACACCTTTATATACTGGCAACGCAGACGTCACTCTCTGTCTGTCGCGAGTGACTCCGCGAGCGAACGAGGTTTCCAAAAACGAACCCTATCAGCCAGTCGCTAGTTAGAGGGACAGTGGCCGAGGTAATTCGTCATCATCGTCATTCGATCGAGCTGACGAATAACCGCGGGCAGTCATCGCCATAGGATGCAGTTGGCAGAGAAGGTCTTACAGAGCGAGTCCCATCCGGACAAGCCGACCGAGCGGGCGTGCGCTCGACAAGCGTGACGAGCGTTGAAGAGATTTTGAAGAGCGTTGAAGAACGCGCTTGCTTCGATCGTGCTCATTGAGTGCCGATTTTACCAACGAGACAGACGAACCCCATTGGCTACGAAAACCGGCTTCACGATTTCGATTATTTCGATATATTTATCTCGATCATTCAATTGTCATGTCTTTTTGAGAGGGGATATTTATGTCTCAAGTTGCTAATATTTTTAGCAAAATAATAATTTCACAAAACTCTCATCAATTCATTTTTTTTTTATTACAAAATATCCGCGATATATTTCGGAAAATTTCGCAGGACGTAACAATTATAATTTAAACCAATTTTTTCCAATATTGCGGGACGTATTGACTACCGTGAAAATGAATTTGAGTGAAAGATGGATTATTCCGTCGTCACCACCGTCGAAACTACCATTTAAAAGGAATATCGTGGAGCGACGGTTTGCGTAGCGGTTCCGACAAAAAACTTCGTAAACTTTTTGCACAAAACCACCGTGAAAACAGTAACCTGACGTTCCATGCCGGTACGATAAAACCCGCGACATAATTATTAATACTCGTCGCATAAACGATTCAAACGTTGATAACCGCAGTAGAGAAAAAAAGTTACCTAGAGCCTGGAGCCTACGGCTTTACTCGTCGACAGCTGATGTATAACTCAGGTCCGTAGTGCGAAAAAAAACAAAATGTTTGAAGCTTTGATTGTGGCGGTAGACAAAAAAAGTTACCCGGTGTTCCGTACCGGTACGATAAACCCTGAGACCCGTGCATATTTGATACCTTCATTGTCCTCTAATTTCACGGGAGACAGCAAAGTTTCGCGATTAAATTAAAAATATATCTTCCGTAGGGAGAACCATCTCTCGCCCCCCCCCCCCCCCCCCTCCCCTCTTCTTCACACATGATTCTACAAAACCTTGCAGTGGGAAGTAATGAACTCATCATGTTTCTCATTCGTTCGCGCAGCCTTGTAGTGGTGATTGATAGAAGCAAGCATGCCGGTGAGCTTGCGAATCGATGCCCATACCCAGCGAGCACAGTAATATATCTGCAATGTAACGGCAACGAAATCGAATATAACAAGGAATATTACTAGAGTGTTACACGCAAGTTACGGGTAAATGGCCATTTCCAGCTCAACAATATACATGTTATATAACGATGTTATCTAGCTAAAACGAAACGATTATGTTACTGTTCCATAAAATGAAGATTGCGATACGTAACTGTAATATAACAAAAACAATAACAATTATATGACTGCGATGTAACTGATTGAAACAGTTAACACCGTACGGAAATCAATAAAAAATATATATATTCGTAAAATATATATATCGTACTTAACCACTCAATTAGCATCGTTATTATTCAGACATACATTTACTTCATTACTAGAAACAAATACATTGGATACATTGGATAACACGTAATTAATTTTTGTGACATCTGTGAGATTCGAACCTGGGACCCTTGGATTTGTAGTCAGCAACCATACCTATTCAGCTATCCCTTTAACCTTTAGCAAACATTTGTTGACCTGAATAGAATAGTAAACGAGGTTTACACGAGACAGCCCGAGGGCTACACAAAGCTTTTAACATGATGGGTAGCGTAGAATCAAGTAAGACTAAGTCTCACTAAGTGGGTGAGTGCGCAGGGAAAAATGACAGGACGAAAAAACCCCGTAATTAATGCTACACTGCTTGAAACTCCGGATAGATGCAAATAAAAGAGACTTTATCCATCGATGATGTGCTTTCTGCACGTTTTCCCAGACTCAACACGGATAGATACGGAAGATATCATGCGAATTATATTTTCATCGCTCGGTGCGGAAATGGCAATTTTTCCGCCCGCTTCGCGTGCGTAAAACCGCCATTTTCGCACCTTGTGATGAAAAATTTCGTACGTCCCTCGTGCGAAACACTTTTTCACCCTCGTGGAGTAATGTACTATTTTATATCCAACTGAACGGAAGCTGTAAACATTTCGGCGGCCATGTTGGTATCCGCGACAGTATAATATTCGATTTTATTTATTTTTCGGAACATTTCGACGGAAATTCGAGTGCGCGCCGAATCGTTTATGTTATTAATATAGATCTGCAAGATTTGTAGCATACGCGGCGCATAGTAACGATGAATAGTGAAAACTAAGAAATCGCCTATTTTCGTCGACAAAACAAGAGGGTCCAGAAGCCTCTCAAAAGTACGATTTAACAAACAATTTTCATGACTTCCGTAGTATCCCTGATAGACAAGCACCACGAAAAGTAGCAATATTGGTGCGATATTTGCGGCATGTGCGGCACACGTCGCAATTACGGCGCCAACTGCTACTTTTTGTGCCGCATGTCTATCAGGGATGTGAACTGTTACAATCAGTTACGTTGCAGTTATGTAATTGTTATGTTACAGTTAGATATCGCAAATTTAATTTTACGTATTAGTAACATAACCGTTCGTTTTACCTGTAAAGAGGGATAAAACTGTTATATAGCATGTTATATTGTTCAGCCGGAAATGGCAACTTACCCGCAACTTGGATGTAAAACTCTCCCTGATAGACAAACGGCACGAAATGCAGCACATGACGCAATAATTACGGCATGTGCAGCACGTGCCGTAATTATTGTGTCATGTGCTGCGTTTCGTGCTGCTTTGTCTATCAGGGTCTAGTAATATTACTTGTTATATTCGATTTCGTTGCCGTTACATTGCAGATATATTACTGTGCTCACTGAGAATCCACCTCTTCGTACCGTATCCACCGTATACCGAGGATGCGTATAGTATTACGCATCCTCGAGGGGCATTGTTTGTAAAACAAATTGTGTGTGCGTGTGCGTGTCCGTGTGCGTGTGCGTCACTTGTTCCAAATTGATGACGTAACGCGTGTACACGTGCACGCGTGCACGCCGTCCAACGACGTGCAACGACGTAACGAAGAAATGAAGTTACCTTTTTTATGTGAGTTCCAGAGAAAAACAAAGGAGACCAAGGGAGTCACAGATCTTATACTATGGCACAGAAAATTATTCTCGATCGCAGGATTGTACCCAACCGATCCTCGTGGCTTAAAAAGTCATATATTTATCGCCTATACTGTGATACATATTTTCCTGGTAATTTCCGATTTCGAATTGACTATCGGCCGCTTCGCGGCCATGATCGACAATCTCCGAGAAATGACTATTTTATGGAACGCATTTTCAAAATTATTGATGGTGAGATATTCGAGATCGTTACCTAGGCTTATACATGAATGTGTGGTGAAAGAGAACGATTATAAAAACGATGAGGAACAAAAAATGTACATGTCAGTCGTAAAAACCGGCGTGAGATTCTCTAAAATAATTGTGTTCCTAAGCCTAACGACCAATATTACACACAATCTCAAGGGAGTGCAGGAGTATCTCATAGATGGTAAGCAATGAACGATTTGTGAAAGGATTTCGTACATTGATGTTAAAAAATCATCCAAAAACTAAGTTCAGTTTTTGTTTATTTCAACAGAACTTGGTGGTCGCACACCGGTCTTCAAGCTGTCGTATCATACGCATCGCTACGTCAATATCACTGACATTCGTACCTTTTTCTTACTCACCTTTTATCAGTTGCCACTGATTTATTTATTCACCATTAATTCCGTAACCACTACCTTTTTGGCAGCCTTCATATATCACCTGAGCGGTCAATTGTCCGTACTGGCGTTTAGGATCAGAAATATCAAGGTAGCTCCTAAGACAATGGACAATAGTATAGACCAGGAGTTCAGTGATATCATCCGAAAGCATAGCAAAATTATCCGGTGAGCAATACAGATGAAATTGTTCGTTGATACAAAGATACTATTTCCTTCATTGTTTATCTATTTCAAGGACGTGTGAAACTATCAACAGGGCATTCAACAAGTTCCTATTGTTCGATCTCATTGTATACACGGTACTGCAAGCAGTTGTCATGTACAACGTAATCCTGGTACGAATACCGTCAACTTTATTATCGCATTCAACACAACTGAAGAGTACTGGCAATTTTATTATTTATTGCTATCCAACAGAATTCTCGTTTCTCCGATGTATTTGTACTTTTGAAGTTTGTGCTGTACGTTCTTGCATTGCTAGTGATACCGTATAACTACTGTCTTTCCGGTGAATATCTCATACACGAGGTAGGCGAAACAATTCCATGAACCAGATTCGAAAGGTTATCAGTGATAACTTATTACATTTGTGATATTTTTTTTACCTCGATGAATCAGAGCCAGAATTTTTGCAATGCGTGGTATGAGTGCGAGTGGTACAACATGTCTCATCGATGCAAAACATTGGTCGTCATATGCATGACACGAGCGACAATTCCTCTGCAACTTAGCGGGGGAGGTTTTTACATATACTGCTTGGAAAGCTTCACTGGCGTGAGTTACTTAAATGTAGAAAATCTGTTTTTATCTGCATGCTTTTACAGTTTGAGTGATTGTGATTTCTTTGTAGATCATTAAATCAGCGATGGCTTATGTTTCGATGCTCCGTCAATTGGTTTAAAGTGGTCATCGTATCACAATCTGAATAAATCCGTTCTCATGTTTTTATAATAAAATTTTTCACATGAGTCGATAAGAGTCCTTCATTAACGTTTAGTTATCCTTTGCAAAAAAATGTAAGTTATAAATAAGTTCAGCAACCTGTCTGTTCCTAAAATGTCATTATCCAGATAAACAAACGTGCTGTGGTGGCAAGCAATGACTGCTTAATGGCAGCCGAAACACGCCGGGCAGCGGTATATCGGACACCGCAGGCGAAGTGATGTACACGGAAAAAAATGCTTGGTTGGCTCACCTAACTATTTATTAGTTGGATATATAAATTGGTCACTGTAACGATCTGTTTCGTTACAATAATGACTTAGAATTAGTTGAATCTACAATTAACAGTTAGTTAACGCGAATAGTGAACACAACTAACTGGATTAGTTAGTATTCAGGACTAAGATAATATTCAGGATCGACAACGAATTTTATAGGCACCCAAATCTTATTTTATACCCAATAGTGTATAAAATGTGACCATTTTTCCACTTTTGAAATAGCCAATTTTTTTTTCGCGATATCACAATTCTGCCACAAAATGGACCATTTTCAGCATAGGAAATCCCATGTTAAATTTTGGCCAAACGGAACTTTTTTTGAAAAAATGTCGAGATATCGAATTAAAACCTCCGCCATTGATTTCAAGTGGCATATTTCCCAACGGATTTAATTATCGATATAATAGATAAAAAAATTGTGACGAGTCATTTTCATCGAAAAAATTGTAAGAAAAAATGTTTGTCGAGAAAATGGTAATGGTAAAATTTTTCTCTTCCAATTTTTGCTTTCGAAGAAAAATAAATTTCGTCAAAAATAATAATAAGGATACTCATTGATATATATTCACGTCGCACACACTTCAATGTCGTGTATTGCAGGCTGCACGGTTCGATCGCGGCGATATCGTTGCAGCGTTTTCACGTCGCGGCATCAGTTGAGGGAAAATCTACATTGCCGACCGCTCGTACTTTCGAGCGTCGGTTAATTACCCCATCATTTGGGTCAGTATCGTTTAAAATCGCTTTGGATTGAAGTCAGCTCCTTGGCGGGAGATTCAAAGATTGTTATACCATTCAGACAGGACGGGTTACTAGGTAGTGAGTGTAGAACGTTTATCCGTCAGGTTTTATGTATTATTGTCAATAAACATCATACTACTTTCCCTTTTTACTCTAGTATGCATTCGCCTCGAAGGATGTCGGTCGGACATTGCATTTAAGCACATATATCGTGTCTCCTGTGCGGGAACGATTTTGGAGTTGGAGTGTGCTAAAAACTTTGCGTTGGGCGAGGTTGGTTATAACAGAGGTTTCGCTTCCGGCCACCTATATGTTACCCATCATGATCTTGTGGGTAATTTTTTCCGTCACAAAATTTGTATATGTATACTGATCGCCGGGTCTCGGTCATTTCCGTCAATTTAGCGTTCATCATATGACGGTCATGTTACCGCTTTACATCACTGTACATTATCGCGGTACTGATGTGAACGGGCCAGAAATTAATCCGCATGGCGGCGCGATCTGCGGCCAACGTTTTGTTCGTAAACAATTGTTGAGGCTAGGCCTAACTTAATTTTGTATATTACCGTTGTTAATACTGTTGAATTTTGGAATTGTTGATCAAATCGTTATATAGAAACTTGTTGTAAAAAAAAGAAACTCAAATTACAATAATGTCCGAGAACGTGAGCCCGATTAAATATTTTCTGAGTGGCGGTTTCGGTGGAATTTGCACTGTCGTGACTGGCCATCCACTGGACACTATAAAGGTAAAACATTATTTCTAATGTGTTATACGATGTATGGTTTTTCATTCGACACCGAGTATTCGCTACTTTTGACCAGCGTCGTTTGTTTCTTCTTTTTTTTTTTATATCAGCAAGTTTTAAAAAATGCAAAGAACGTTCATCATTGAAATTGTTCAACTTGGTAGAATTTCGATTGTAGGCAAATCCTTTCGTACCAAGTTTCATTCACCTCCAATTTTGCACAATACTTTTTTGGCATCAACTTTGGTAATACACGATACCGTCAAGTGTTTTAGGTTAGTGAAGCAAGGTAGTTTTTTTTTGGTTCCACAAGGTCCAAAGTCCAATGAGTATGGCTCCAATGTCCACTATTTCAACCTAATTCAATTTGCTTCAATTGGAAAAATATATATATTCTTCTCTGATTTTGGGGCATACGATCTTCCAATTTTTTCTTAATCAGGCATGTAAAAAGTGTTAAGATATCTGGGAATTTAAATTAGATGCACAATGAAAATTGGGAATTTGCTCATTGCCTGCTCATCCTTTTTGGTTTGTTCGCAAAGATTCTGACATGAGAAAGTGATGGGCTGTGATGTTGGATGTACCGCAGAAGAAATTTTGTGAATAGAGAACAACAATGAGAACTCAATGTGAACATTTTTATTCGCTGTATATTTAAGTTTAGTCAAGTAAAAAATGATTGTTAGCCACTTTTTGTAAAAATTCGCCATTAAAAAGTTGTATGGGTGCATTAATTTTTACCAAATTGAATTTCAGTAATAATTTCATTTTCATTCATGTTTACAAAAAATGGTGGCTCAAGAGTTCAAAAATTGTTGGATTGAACAACTCGAAAATTACACGAGACATTTTTAACAAAATTCGAAACAACATAAAATTTAAAGCTCTGCATGCAACTTAACGAAAATCAGGAAAAAGTAACGCGCGATTATCGTTCTCGTCTATAAAATTGCAGCTTCATGGACCAAGATGTACTCCATTTCTTGTCGTTTAAATTGTACAGGTTTACCACGTACACACACATCCATACAGACATTTTATTCCAGTTGTGATTTTCAGATGCCACACACAGACCACACACATAACCCTTCCAGACATCTTTTGTAAATGTGGCTTTCAATATTTTTCGGGAAAACAAAGCATCCTCTCATGTTTCATGATGTCCAGCGGTCCTTGAAATCCTTGAAGTCCTTGAACTGTACTTGAATTTGTCCTGTCTTGGAAAAAGTTCTGGAATGTCCTTGAACTTCACTTAATGTCCTTGAATTTTTATTTCACCGAAAATTTAAACTTGTTTCAAAATGGATATTACGAGCGATCATCCTAAAAAAATGTGTATGTTAATTTCGTTGGGATACATATATATATTCGTACATAGTGAGTAGTTTTTTTCTGAATCGATTCCAATGTAAACGAAAACGGTTATCGAACTAAATGTTATTTATTTTTTATAAATGTCCCAAGATAATCTGGAAATTGTTCTGTAATCCCACTTAACAATTGGACGATATATATACGTTGTAAATGGTTCGTAAACAAGGGCGGACTCTTAAATGTGCTCTGAATTTATTTCTATATGAACTCTGAATGTCATTTTCAATCCAATATTCATATTCAAGAGGCCTGCCCAGGCCTCAGGGAGTTTAGGTTCGTCTTACAATATAGCTACGATGCAACAATAATAATAATGATTATTATTATTATTATTTAAAATCTGAATTTAATATTAAAACATTTGAATAATTCAAATAAATCGAGTGATTCGTATATTCATTAATAACCAACAGATGATCCCGGTTGAATTTGTCAAGAATCGATCGAACCATTTAAATGTTATATGCTTTTTTCAATGTTTTTTTATTTTACGAAACTTCAGTACTTCAGTTCAGACGCAAGTGTCCGTATAAGATATTCAGATCAGAGTTAAATAAGCGGTCGATTCGAAAAAGAAATAAATTAAATACAGTGTCGATAAGACGACTAATGAAAATATTCAATACAACTTTCAAATAGGTTCGTTTACAAACTGTGCCACCTGGAGCAAATGGAGTTCCTCTGTACACTGGTACGTGGGATTGTGCCAAAAAGACTGTATCGAAAGAAGGTGTTCGTGGTCTATATAAAGGTTAGTAGCATACATATTTATTTAAACATGCTAATATATTCGTGAAGCACGTGACCCGTCGGTATTGTTCGAAGTGACCGCTTTTGTCATTTAAAAACATGTAATGTTTTTCTTCATAGTTCTTCATTAATATTGAGAGAAAGTTAAATACGTAAAGACGAAGTCACTCGAACCTACAAGTATTCAGCGTCTATACACTGTATACTTGTAGGTTTGGATGAATGTATTTTTTACTGCATATGGAAACATTTTTTTTCACAAACTTCTGCCAATTTTTGAGAAAAAGTTTCCACACACCCTAAAAAATATTTGTACGTTTAACAAACCTTTTTTGTCCACATACTCGCACAATGATTTCGGTATTAATTTTACCCAAAATATTCGTAAAATTGACAAAAAATTTTGTAAACTGGACCAGATTTTTTTGGATAATGACCAAGAAAAGAATTGTGGACGTTTGTGGTCAAGAAACGTTGTTGCCTATTTTACTGTGTATGTTTTAAAATGATGCAGAAAGATTAAAACTGCGAAAAATCAGTTAAAAAAGTAATCTACGTAATATGTATTGAAACAGAAAGTTTATCACTACAATTTTACGATCGATAATAAATTTGCTAATTATTGTTATTGCACGCTGCTCGTACTTTATGCATGCTGACTGTACAGCGATACAATCAGCAGACACGGAGTAGCACTTCTCCTACATTCGTTACATAAAATATTATGCGTTACTAATGCAGTGCAGCGAACATCATACGGGGAAATTCAAGTAAAACAGAACAAAAACGCAATCGTGACCCTTTTCCAACAAGAAACTATGCTAAATCTATCGACTTTGGATTTATTTAGTTAATGTTAATAGCCGGTAACCTCGCTTGAATTTTAACACACATGATTCTCTATGAATTGATTGTAAAATGTTTAAAGAAATTGGAATTGCATCTGATAAACATGTTCGTGCTCCAACTACCTTAACAGCATCAGCATAAACTCTTCAGAGTATTTTTTTTTAGATATCGTAATTTTCATAGCATGCAACAAGCATGTATCGGTCGGAATCTATTTGCTTGTTCAGCGCGTATTCTGCATGTAAAGGGTGACTAGCTAAACCGTTCCTGACAGTTAAGTCTCTTACACGTGCATTTTTCAGCTTCCCGACGCTGTCTCCCAAAATGTGTGGAAGAGTCGACCATGTGTTGGTCTTTACCAGTCTTTCTCTTTATGCCTGAACCCACTCAGCTGCGTTCGGAATTACAACATCCGAGTTATGATACTGTCCACAAAAATATGATCGCTTTGATATATCGATCCGATTGCATGCTCAGCAAGTCCAATAACAGTAGATGGTACTTTGACTGAGAAATCTTAGTATTGACAAGAAATTTGACTTGGTTGTTACGAGATAAAAAAAGTACATGAACACAAAGCAGCGACAACGATCGTCTCAGTGGTGAGTACTCGCCTCTTGGTAGTCACTACTGTCATTTCAGTAGTAAGTACAACACCCGATTAACCCGGGTGCTCTGGACCGACGAATCACCCCCGGATAACTAAACCCACGGTTAATCCGAATTAAATGTCGTGATAAAAATTTGTTTACCCAAATTCAATTCAAACGCAGTACATATGAATTCATACTTAACACTTTGAGCTGGAAAGTCTACCTGTGAGGTTCTATCCTGTTGGAAAACTAGTTTACCGCACTTGGTACAAAAATGACCGTTTTACGCACGCGTAAAATCCCTATTTTCACACCCTGGGAAGTAAAATTTGGTGCGATAGTAGTGCGGAATGTTTTCCTAAACGCGTGTGATTGCAGCACTTGCCTTCGGCTCGTGCTGCAAACTCACACTCGCTAGAAAAGTTTTATCACTCTAATATCGTTATGGTACCTTTTCTTAATTGCGGAACTGTATAAAAATCTTCGGAATATCTCGATCTTTAAATATTTGCTCCACAATGTGCGGGTAAAATTAAAAAAAAAATAGCTTCTTTTAATTAAAATGAAATAAATAATAAAAAAGTGTCTTTAAAAATGACTGTTTCACCAACGCATCAAATACTGTAATACTGTATTGGCCGTTAAAGAGTCAATCAATAATGAATTCGTATTAGTATACAAATGTTTCTTTTTCTCCTCGCTCTTTGTAATAATTAGACACTTTCGTTTCGTTTGGATTTCTCAATATCGCATTCGCACAATGTCAATGTCAACATTTCCTAATGTTGATTTAAAAAAAATGCACTCGGGAGGTGCAGTCAATTCACTCCTCGGTTAATCCGCTGTACGTATAATCTGACCCCCCATTGATCGGGATTCTACTGTACGAGCTTGTCTGTAGTGATCTTTTTTTGATAAACGAGCGCTCCTTGAAATTATTACTGCACTGCTAGTAGTGACTACGATTGTCTCAGGGATGAGTATTCGCTTCTTCCTCGTTACGACTATCGTCTCAACGGTAACTACTGGCTAAACAGTATAATTATTGCAGACCCCTCGGTTGCACTTTTCCGTAAACGTCACTAGAGTACACGATAAACCACAATAATCTTTCTGCTTGCAGGGATGGGAGCGCCGCTTTGTGGCGTCGCGCCTATTTTCGCAATGAGCTTTTTCGGATTTGGACTCGGCAAAAAATTACAACAAAAGAATCCCGACGATCAACTAACCCCGTTGCAATTGATTTATGCGGGAGCGTTTAGTGGAGCATTGTCCGCTGTGATAATGTCTCCGGGTGAACGGATCAAGTGCCTACTGCAGATACAACACGCTGATGTTAAACCTAAGTACAACGGTCCCATCGATTGCATCAAACAGTTGTATAAAGAGGGTGGAATAAGAAGTATTTATAAAGGAACTTTTGCGACTCTGCTTAGAGGTAAGGGAATAGTTTTTGATTATACAGTTTTCTGAGAAATTATGCTCTATCTGAGGTGCTCTTGTTGGGGTCACTTGCGAGCATTTGTGCGTGTCTGTGTGAGTATCCGTGAGTACCTGTGGATATCCGCGGGTATCTGTGAGGATCCGTGTGAGTTTCTGTGAGCATCAGTGTGAGTACACACGAGTACACATGAGTGAGTACGGTGAGTGTCGGTGTGAGTGTCTAATCGACCTGAATTTTAATGTTTGCAGATATGCCGGCCAGCGGTATGTACTTTATGACATACGAGTGTTTGCAACGACTGATGACGAAAGACGGGGAGAAACTAGGATTATTATCTACAATTCTAGCAGGTGGCTCTGCAGGAATTGCTAATTGGGTAGTTGGAATGCCACCTGATGTACTGAAAAGCAGACTCCAAACAGGTATCTAACGATGGAACGTGGCAACGTAATTCCATGTCTCCTTAGTGCTTTACACAGTCTTCAGTGGCAACACTTTACCGTCTATGTAAATCATAGAAATAACGTCGTGGTACAGTTGAATTAGACCCAGCATTTGTGCATTGTGACTGAAGTTAACTTTGTCTGTTGCAGCCCCTGCGGGGACCTACACCGGTATCCGAGATGTATTCGCCCGTTTGATGCGCGACGAAGGGCCACGTGCTCTCTACAAAGGGGTCGTGCCAGTTATGCTGCGTGCCTTTCCGGCGAATGCAGCATGTTTTCTTGGCTTCGAAGTTGCGATGAAATCACTCAACTGGGCTGCTCCGAACCTTTAACACGTACTAGGCATACCGAATTAATCGAACTTTATTCGACAACAGATTCGTTGTAATAATATCAATAATTGTATATTTGTATACTTTTGTATATATAGCCACGAAATATTATTGCAATGATAAAAATAGTAGGCTCTTTCAATTATTTATTGTCAAAGTAAGATTTGTGTATGCGAAATAAGGGACATTTGACGTCGACCTCGAAACAGATACCATTTTTGTTCAATATTGGGATTTCCAGTCATGTCATACTTTCACCACGGAGTTCCTTTATTATTGTGTGCAGGACCGAAGAGTGGATGTCGAAGTTTCAAATTTTGCGGGAACGGCACCGCAGTAGAGTTATGGGTGTCTGTTACTCGCCTCATAATTCCAGGAAGCTTCCGCCTGACAGTGACCGATCCTGTCGGCTTGATATTCACTATAAATAAATCAGTTATTATTAATTGAATCACAACTTTCGTACGGGTTTACCGTACACGATGTTATACTGTTGTTTTACGATTGCGATTGTCGAATTTGGGAGGGAAAAGTGATCCAATACCGGCAACAGCGTCCATTAAAGGGTTTAAATCTCGCAAGCGTCTTATTTTTAAATGGAGATAACTCACCAGCTCTATACGGCTTTGTGTCCCTCCCGGTACTGAAGACACAAGTTAGGTACCCTGCATTATCACGATTAACGGCACAATAGCGTTCCTCTCCGACCTTTAGTTTTGACTTTTCACCCAATAATAATGCCTGCCCTTTTAACGTTCTCGGGTTTACCTGGAGAGAAGGTAAAAATATCGTTGAAGCGGTGGCCTGCGTAGTACGGTCTATTTGGCTTAGACCTAGTAACTACATAATAATAAAGTTCATGTCGATTGGACGCTCTCACCGACACTTACAGATACTGACGCTGATACCCACATATACTCTCAGAGACTTACACAAATACTCACATATATCATCAGAGACCGACACACATACGCACAGATAATCACAAATATTCAGGGTATGTTCCGTGCCAAAAGTTTGATCAGATCTGCCGTATTTTACAGTGAAGTGAAAGTCAGAAGTGCGAGAGCGACGGCGGCATTGGTCTTACGGTGTCGTCAGAGAGGACGACTTATAACGTATTTCACTTCACCTTAAGAAACCCATAGATACTCATAGATACTGATAGACACTCATAGATACTGATAGATACTGATAGATACTCGTAGATACTCATAGATACTCATAGATACTGTTAGATATTCATAAATTCTGATAGATACTCATAGATACTGATAAATACTCATAGATACTCATAGATGCTTCGGGTATCAGTTATGCCAGGAGCATAGGCAGGTTTGGCCTACTTTACGCAAACCACTATAAATCGCAAGTCGTATTCAATACTTACAGTTTTTGGAACATCCATAACCCATAATTCTTCACTGTCTGATAGTTCGTCCAAGTTAAATGTCGCGTGTGTAGGACCCATCATTACGGTATCTTCTTTGAGGAAATCTTGAAGCTATGATAGTTCCAGAAATTAGAACAATATTTTTTATCATCTTTTATGGTAGCTGATATTGAGTAGCAAAAACTTACATTATGTGGTCTCGGCATGCAATTCGTAATTGAGGGCGTGTTTCGCGTAGTTGATTCGTTGCTATTCATCCCAATGGTAAAACTATTTTCGTGGTCGGAGATATCGTGAGTTCTCGATTTCTTCAAAATACTTCTGACAACATCAGGCGTTGAACCGGGCGGATTCGGAGGTTGAGCTTTAGTGTTGATTTTTATCGATTTCGAACCTCTGTTTTTATTTTCACGATCGACTGGGCTGTCCATTAGTACCATAGACTTGTTCAGCGCTGTGTTCAACGTCGTTAGAGAATCTTCCAAATCCAAATCTAACATTTTAAGTTTGGACGGTTATTCGGCGATACCTAAAAAACAATTACAATGAAATGCTATATTCATAATGATGAGGGTGGGCGCGTTGAAAGGGTTATTCTTCATTCGATTCATATATGCCCAAAGGCACGTAGACCCGTATTCTTAATCGCAATCATGATGATTGCTTACCATAATGGCATTATATGCACGGTAATGTAGGCCACATCAAGTGGTTTACGTAGTCGTAAACCAGTTTAAACTCGTGTTTAAGGAAGCCTCAAATAGACATTGGGAAAAGATTTTCTTATAGGTTGATTTCAAGCGATAGAGTGCAGTTAAGAACACTCGCTATAGGACAGTATTCTTAATTGTAACTTAAGAGTTGCATATTATTAACGCACTTACATAACATAGTATAAGCCACCTCAAGTGCCTTGTACATGGCTTATGTAAGGAAATTTTAAATGAGCGCAAGAAGACTTTATTATAGGTTGATTTCGGTGACTATAGGCGTCTTTTCATCTACTATGTATTTTGGGCGACGGCTCACCCTGTTGCTCCTGTAATTGAGCTTTGCCCGTATCTATTCCAATAAATTAATAAATTAATAAATTTCGATTGGCAGACTTCGATTAAAATGCCCACCATAGGGGCACATTTTTAATTGAATACTTGTTCTTAATTGTCTACTTAAGGTCGTACTTGCGGACAGTTCGACTTCACGTAAGTTCAGAGAGAATTGCAAACATTTTTCAATGGGATGAAAATCTGAAAAAAATCAAAGATATAGAGGGAGCTGAAAATATTGATTTTGCACAATAATAATTCTAAAATGTTATTAACAAATGTATTTAAAGAAAGTTGTTCAACAAACCCCCGGCAACTTAACTTTTTGTTCATACAAAAACAATTTGTTAATCTTTTTGAATACGTATACATTTTTTTATTAACTAAAAACGCAATTTTCAAATATTACACGAAATTCTGACAAAATGCATACGTATTTAGAAAACTTAACAAATTGTTTTCATAAAAACAAAAAGTTAGGTTGCTGGGTGATTTGTTGGGAATTTTTTAAAAATATTTTGTTAATAACATTTTGGAATTATTATTATGCAAAATCAATATTTTCAGCACCTTCCATATGCTTGATTTTTGTCAGTTTTGTATCCCATCAAGAAGTATTCACAATTCCTCTCTCAATTCTCTCTGAACTCACGTGAGATCAGACTGTCCGCAAGTACTACCTTAAGAGTTGCTTGTGACTTATGCACTTATATCACCTTGGCAAGAGACGCTAAATTCTTTATTTTTTATGTAAGAGACGCTATCGTGTATTTATACTCCAATAAGCCGGAAGTGAAATTTTTCAAACATTGCTACTTAAAAACGAAGCATAATTCTCGCCTCATGATATGACTCAAGTTAGACCGTCTATATTAATGGGCGAATCGGAAAGTGCCTTCCGTACAGGTTAATTTTAATCGGCAAGCTGCGATTCAGAATATGGGCCATAGAATCGAATAAACTACGCGCCAAGCGAGCATTTTGGCGGTCCATTGTAATGCAATAAGCCTGGAAAACAAAATGCATCGCATAACTTAAATGTAAACAATGAGCCAATCGAATACCAACTTAAATCTGTCGTAAGCCGTTTCATTGGCTGCTGTCTTGAGGTTAAGAATTCCACGATGCATTTTGTCTCAGGCTTTATCACCCCCCACCCTCTCCCCCCTCTTTCCATTCTTACTTTCATTTTGTCACGGTTTCAGGTGGTGACAGATGCAGGTATTTAATTATATTTTCTAATTGTTATATTTTATATCATAAAACTGAGTAAAGTAGAAAACCGTCACAGATATTATGGGATCGAGCGTACGGTCAGTGAACAAACTACTTCGGTAATTGTCATCTAGGGACACTGCATCGGCGCCCTATATCTGCATCTGGTTTCCCACGTACTCTGGAGCGTAACTGCGCATGGTATGAAAACGATGGTAAATAGGAGAACTAAGGAACCGGACTAAGGGAAAACAATTTTAAATAGCGACCTCTTCGTTGTTGACATCGTGCGAATTATTAAAAATGAATAATAAAAAAAGTTCATGAAATGTAACCGGTTCGATCTATTCTCTTCAAATTAAATGCCAAATATTCTACGCGAAGAATTCAAAATTTCGAAGATTAAAAAAAAATGCAAATCATCGCAAATATTTCGGCGAAAGTGTTGAGTTCATTTTTAACACGAAAGTATTCTTCAGATATATCTTAAAATTTTTCTTATTCTGTTCTGTTTGCAATTGGCTCTGGTAGCCGCAAGGGGCGGGTTCGTACCATATGTTTCTTCCCTTTTCCCTCTTTAAAATTGTTCGATAAAGGACTGAGGTCCTTAGATGCATTTGCAGTTGTAATGACATTTTTAAATTAAATATATGACGATTGAGATGATACAAGGAGAAGGATCGGTTATGAGCGACTGTACATTATAACCTTGGCATACTGGGCGACCGAAGAAGCGACCCAAAAACGACGGATCTTCTGTACTAAGAATTAACCACACTAATGACCGCCGAAGTGACCATAGAGAGTCCTTGTGACGACTTTCAAGGATTAATATTCGATTACTGTACACAGAACTCGAGCAACAGAGAAAAACTCAGAGGCTGGCAGATGAATATCAAACGAAACTCCGTCTTCAATCGCCGACTTGGCCATCGCGTTCACCCTCTCATTACCCGCGATCCCAGATAGCCATAATAGTCCAGACTAGATTAATGCAGTAGCGACGTTTTGTTCGTTCTGATAGAACTTTGTGAATTGCAATGATTATGGGTGAAGAGACACTGAAGTAGGAAAAAAAAGAAAGCCCGCATGCACATCTAAACATTTTTGAAAAAATATGCTTTTCTGACGATTCGGAAAATTGTGAACAAATCCAAATTTAAATCTCGCAAAAAATGTTTTCATGAAAACAAACCTCACCCCCCACCCCGGTCCCATTTTACGCGAATTTCGACAAAATGTCTCTTTAATCATACTATTGTACAATTACGATAATTACGGTTTCGAATTTTTCAACGGTTCGAAATATAAACATAATAGTTCGATTGCAGTAGAATCAGCTGGGCTAATAAATCCATTGATGCGTGGAGTTTTGATTATGAAAAATTAAGCCCAACGAACAAAGTCCCTGCGCCCGAAAAAAAAACAAGTCTTTCCCCCCCCCCCCCCCCCCCCCCCGCAAACAAACTATGCCATTAACTATGTTAGTTTACATACGTAAGCTTCCAGCTCTCCGCTGTCTTCGAGGTTAGGATTTCCGATCGGAGATCAGACACAATGCTATTATCACGAGTACAGCACAAGACGAACTGACCAAAGCATCGCTGTTCTTGTCAGTCTTAATTTATTATGATTCTGCGCCTCCAATATTGTTCCCACACTTCATTCACTAAACGCATTCGAAATTCGCACAATGTTATATTTACAGTGCAGAGTCAAACTGAGTGAAATGCAACGGCACGTGCGGACATATCGATTCGTGAAGTGACGCGTCATTTGACCTTCGCAAAGTGCTCGCAAGAATGCAAGAAATATCGACGCGTTAAAATAAAATTCTTTTAAATTGGTAAACAATTGAGATCTGACAATTAATTTGCAGTAAAATATCTTTATCCACGATCGAAAATATATTGGCTGAACGCGATTCGTTGGATAATCTTTTATTCTCGATGTTTCAATAATTATTTGTGGATAAGCCTTAGTGTCAGTTTTGTTACGTCGTTGTTGGACATCTCATCCGTTTTTCAGTAAGCTATGGTTGTATACGGCGCGACATGGCTGTCACGGAGTGTCAAACGTTGATAAGAAAACTCACAATATATTGTCCATTTCTGAAGCTCGTATTGTATTGAGTGCCTGCCGAGGTTTTTTTTAAAGACTAGCATTATGAACGACTAGTAAGTAAAGACTTTGTCAAAGAGGCATGCGCCATATCGTCGATTGATTTTTGCCTTTTATGTCGGATTATTTTTTTTCGAAATTCCGAAGATTAAGGAATTTAATTACGCCATCGATGCATTTCGTATGGTACAATTCTCGATAACGTTTTGTATCGTCTCGGATAAGAGCGAACGCTATGGAGATTTTATTTATCGTTACAATCTCTGCACTAGCTTAGGAAAGCTTCAATGCTGTCCGTGAATAAATTGAGTTCAAAATAATAAATTTTTTTTTAATCGTTTTTCGCATTACAGCAAACTTACAGCGACTTTTGTGTGATTCGTGTAAAAAAACCTTAGGTTATCATATTTCATGTATTTTTTTAGAGTAATGTGAAGACGCGAGCATATGCTTGAATTTGTCTTCTTTTTTTTTTTAAAGAAATTCATTCTAGACTTTTTGTATACTTCATAAAGAAATTTTTGCACGATTATCGTATTGCGTATGCTGGCGATGCACTCCATTTCCAATGCCACAAAACCTCAAGGGTGTATTTTTAATATTCTATGTTAATAAACGAAAACAAGATCCATATTTTACTTGATACAAATTTTTTACAACCAATGGTTTTTTTAATCTTGTTAAAGCGTCTTCATGAGATAATGAAGGCACTTCATGGTACATGAAGTAGAGCGTACCGTTACACTAATTTTTTGCTAACTACTTGGGCGCAAGTTTGCCGGCGGATCAACCAAATTTTTATTACAATTTGTTTGAATTTCTTCTCTTTTTCATGTTTCAGCAATTTTTTTGCTATTCTTTCATTTTTTTTTTTTTACATTTAAGGTAACGCACCAGAAAGGATGGATGAATTAATTTGAAATTCAATACCAATTCAATGCAACTACAATTTATATGCAGAAGATACACAGCAAGTTTTGCTGCAATCCAAAGTCTCTTTAGCAAGTTATTGTTAAACACATGAGAAATTATGGTTTTTGGACGGGACAGACCTACAGACCTACAGACAGACAGAAATGAAAAAATGCCTTTTTTGGCATCATGGAATATGCAAAACATGGTTCTAGATCATAATGTGATAATCTGATTTTTTCAGTTTACGATACTTTCTCTCCTTACATATTTCGTATGTGATGAGAAAAAAAAAATGATTACAGTTTCTATTACCAACCGTGATATTTCACACGCTCTTAAGGCAATCCTCATAGCTCGTCAAGTTAATTGAGTTTTAAGGACTTGAGAATAATTTATATATGTTTGAAAAGGCAAAACCATTGTGCACTAATGTGGTAGAGGTGGTAGAAAAAAAAATGCACAACCATGCATTTCCAAAAAAATAGTGCAGCTTAAGCTGCTATATTCACAGGCAGATTTCGTCTCACTTTTTGTTAGGAGTCAAATTTATCAATTCAGCTCCATCTCAACGAGCCATACATTTTTTTGTTTCATGTGCATTTTTTGTTTCATGAAAGATGTTTCACGCATTCACTAGGAAATTTGCTGAACTTTGTCTCAAGCGTTATGTTAATCCAATTGTTTTACATTTACACATCATCTTTTAATGGTTTGTCCTGTCCCTAAGATTTGGTACACAGTCGGTAAGATATTACGTGAAATTTTATTGCACAGAGATCGCGGTCGTAAACAAGCTCTTTTCGGCTTATGAACAATACCATTAACAAAATAAATTTGATTGTATACACGCTTAGATAATGTTCATTTATTTTTTTCTAGCGATCAAGAGAGACCTGGAATATCGGGAACCACATTCGATCGCTGGGTACATCGATCCGATCTGCCAGCCGACTCTGCTATAACGAAGATGCAGCATCATTATTGGGTGACCAAGCAAGCTCTGTCCCGGAAACTCGGGAAGAAGGAGGATGAATGCATTGTCGCGTCCGATGCGGAGCTCGATGCCAAGTTGGAGCTTTTTAGGAGCATCCAAGACTCCTGCGCATACTTGCAGCGAGTCATTGACAAATATCAAGAACGTTTGTGCAGTGAGTTTAATGAATTCGCGTTAATGTAAATAATGGCATATATTGGGGGCACGGGAAGCATACCCTGATAACATATCATTGGCAAATTTGCGATAACGGGGCATGATTTTAAATGTGAGCAACAGTTGTCTTAAAATTAACGAAAAGAACCCAGCGACAGTTGTTTTCTTAGTTAATTCCAATAGAGCTTGCCTGGATAATTCTGTTAAGGTGATGTGAAATATCACCGTTTCGGTAACAAAACCTCTACTCAATAGCTGAGGAAAAAGAAAATTGTTTTTCCAGTCACAATGTTTCGAGTCACGATAGACGAGATAAACGTGGACGACGCGCGTGGCTTGAGCTTCCTGTTAGATAAAGTGACCAGTTCAAAAAGTAGGTCTGAAGGAAACTGTCGATAAGCAGAAAAATCAAGGGACATACATTTTTCGTAACTTTTCCCTGACCGAATAATTTTTTCTGGCCATAATTACACACCCCTAGTACCAATACGAATAAGCAATTTCGCAAGCACCCGTATGATATGTTGATGTTGTTCGCTGCAGATTTGGCACAAGAGGAAAACGCCATGGGCCGCTTTCTGAAAGAGGCTGGCAAACAAGATAAAACCAGAGCGGGAAAGATGATGTCCGCTGTGGGAAAATCCCTGTCCTATTCGGGTCAACAGCGACTCGCTCTGCGCGCCCCATTGGTGAGGCTCTACCAGGAGGTCGAGACTTTCAGACAGAGGGCCATTGAAGATACGCTGCAAAACGTCCAATCCATGGAAAAAGCACGAACCGAGTATCGCGCAGCTTTGTCATGGATGAAAAACATATCTCAAGAGTTGGATCCGGATACCTCGAAGCAGCTCGAGCGCTTCAGAAAGGTCCAGATTCGTGTGAAACGGTACGATCGATTGTACCGCTTATAATAATGGTGGAAACTTAATTGAATGTTAATTGAAAATTATTGTTATCCCACAGTGGCAAGACTTCGTTCGACAATCAAGCACTCGACTGCCTTCAGAAAGTCGACTTGCTCGCAGCCGCGCGGTGTAACATGTTCAGTCACGCTCTCGTCCTGTACCAGAGCACGCTGCTCAACTTTACGAAGAAGTCCGCTCAGGCGTACGCCACGATAGCCAATAGCTTTAAGGGCTATCAGCGATACGATTTCATGATAGTGAGGGAGCTCGCGGAAACCTCGAGCAGGTTGGCCAAAGAAACCGGCGGCGAAGACAGCACGGAAGATAAGGACAAGTGAGTCGGTGCACATCCAGGATTGTTAAGAATTGCTGACTTCAAAATTATCTCTGACGCGTACAGGTTTTGCAAATATTCCAGAGAGGAACAGGGTCATACATTAGGTTTTTTTTTTAAATCTGCAACATTTCTATTTATCAGCAAAAGTCCAAACTCAAGTCTCGAAGAGAGAATATACATGACGTGTGATAAAGTAGTACTTTTCAGAAAAGCGCACTTTCGACGAAGGTTTTGTACGAAGATGAAGTTGGCTGAACGAGCGAGTGTCACTTCTCAACCGCTGTCGGATGTCCGTTTTTCGTACACGTATTTATAGAAGCCGGCGACGGACACAGACGCCGTATCGTATCGTTTTTATGAAACGTATCGTTTCGTACCGCTTTTATGAAACGTATCGTAGACTCAAAAATTAAACAACATAGACATAACATTATCAATAAAATAGACAATCATAAGGCAGCCTATTTTTATACGCATTCGCGCGGCGATTGGTTCCGTTGAAGGGGTATTCCTTGAAATACCTTACGTTTAGTTTTAATTGAGAAAAAAAATTGCACAATATTTTCGAGTTGAATTTTTAGCAATGAATCATTACTTTATAAAAGGTCAGACAAAGATTTTTTTTTCAACAAATATCCAATGAATGACAAAAATGTCAGTATTTTTACCTTATAATTACAAGATCAGTAGGAATCCTCGGAGTTTTTCAAGTTTTTCTAATACGTAACGATACCTGCCGATCAGATCATTACAGGAACCGGAGCGAAACAGTGATTGATAAAGTTCGTCCGTTTCAGATTCTTATTTTTCGAGGGTGAATATTACGACAGCGTGGAACAAGCCGAGGAAGCTCAGGCACATGCGAATCCTCCTGTTTCGCGGGAGGGTCTCGACGAGGAACTCGTCAACATTGACGTCGAATCGAAAAACATTTCAACCTCGGAGAATTCGAATTCTAATTTGAAAGACTCCGAGAAGAAGGAAGTCTCCGGTCAGCCAGCGGTGGACAACGACCTCGAGAAGTTTTTCGGGGACATGCTCATGGCGGACGGCGATCGGTCGAGTGGGATGCAAGCGCATCAGATGGAATTGGAGAAGAGCCTGGCCGAGTTGGATCTGGCGATGGACTCGTTTACCGGAGGCGGAGCGGTTTTCGATTTCAACAAGGCAACCTCACTGGCGACCCAGAATCCCCAGGAGCAGAACCAACAGTCCCTTCAGGACTTGACCTCGGAAAACGTCGCGTTACTCGAAGACATCCTAAACAGCGGCCCGAGCGCCAATGCCGAGTGGGACTCCATAGCGGGCGACACGTTCCTGCCGCCGGGAATTCTGAAGCAAAGCCTGGGAGACGCGATACTCGGCGCCGGCAAAGAGCGCCCCGTCCATCAAGCTAGTATGGAAAAGGTAAGACGATCACGGACAAGGTGGTCTCGTGTATGAGGCATTCTCTGTCAACTCAGCCACTTTTTTTCGACCCTCTCGAATCTATCCCATAATTGGCCATATTTTAGTTTCACTTGAATAACGAAATATGGTAAATTATGGGATAGATCTAAGAGGGTTGAAAAAGTGGCTGAGATGACAGAGAATGCCTTATATACAATTTCAATCGCTTCCCCGAATAACTTTGTTTTTCGTCCCCCTAGAAGGGCCATCCTGGAAAAGCGAAAGAGAACTCCTGGTTGGATCTATTCGCGGAATTGGATCCCTTAGCTAATAACTCGATCGAAAGTCTCACGAAGTCTAACGGTAGTAATGCTCCGGCTTAGTAGTCCACCAGATTACCTGGTAAGTATTGAGAGCGATATCGAAAAAAAAAATAACCGATTGTTTCCACAATTCCGTATGTCGCAAGATTCTTAAATTAGGCTCGGCAGGTCTGTTTTTATCGCAATCGTCGTCCGAAAGCTCTCTCGCGTACTGCTCGAAGTGATTGTTGCATCGCTCGGACGAACTTGAGTCGACAATCAACGCAGCCGACTGGCCCGCAGCCGGCCGTTCTCCCCGCACAGTCAATTCCGACCGAGTGATGCGCAATCATTTTTGGACAGTGCGTACAACCGCCCCGTGCATGGGATAGGCTTTTCGCCTAGCGACGGGCGCACTTTTTGTACAAGCGGCAAACGCGATGAAATCAAACGATACTTAAACCGGTAACCATGATGCCCTTGGAAATCGATGTTCCAGAATCTTACGGTGGCACCAATCGGGTGGTTAACGATACCACTGCGACACCACTGAAACCCATTAGTCAGTTATTCGGCGCGGCCCGAACGCAAACATTCCAAATACGTAGCTCTAAGAATATCTCACTGATACTACCTAGTCCGCGCGAAGTTCAATGATCGTTGAACGATTTCTACCAAAGATTAGAGATTTAAGTAAAAAAAAATAACAACAATATTACAGATATACTATATCGAATGTAATTTCTCAAATTTGTCATTGTGTCGAGAGAAAAAGAGAAAAAGAAAAATGCTTTGAACAATACGTTTGATCCATTTCTCCTTCTTATCTTATATTTCACGTTAAACTTTAAAGATTCATTCATTTATGTACTAATTGGGTTTTTCTTCGTTTTTTTTTTAATTGAGCGTTGTCGCCACAGTAAAATGTCTAATCGTAAAATTTACTATACAAGATTATATTAAAAAGGTATACCAAAAAATGGTGCAACGGTACATCAAATCTTATACCTTTGTGTCGTGTCTCGACATTCCGTAACATAGTTTGCCACCGATTTATCGGATCGAATCATTTATTCGCTACTGATTTGATCTATGTAACAAAATAAATACTTCGGACTAGCGATACGTGTGGTAAGTGCTGAGTAGCTAAAAAAAAAATAAAAAAAATAATCGAACGGACCCGTTTGCCCGTTAATTTTTGCCGGACCGTTGGGCAGGAGTCTGCTCGCCGGCGGCTCTTCGGCAATTGTATTACGACAATGGCGCCGGGCAGCGGATCGTGCACGACGATTTGATCATGGTTCGGCACACTAGCGTTTGCTGACACTCCGATAGGCGTTAAACGACTCGGTGAGCAACGAGGCGGGAGACGCGTCAACGATGGAATTTTATCTACCAATTATTCACATATACAGAACACGCCGGCGCGTCAATCGGCAGAGGGGGGGGGGGGGGGGGGGGTATTCCAAGATTACTTTGCAACTTTACTTTCAACATTTTCGAAGGGGTTACTGCTGAAAAAAAACTCGTTCGAACGATTTGTCGGAGAAAATAGCCTGGCTGCTGGCTCAAGGGTCGAAGAACTGTGCCATTGCGGTTTTCACTCTGAAATAAACAATGCAATGAAAGCATTAGAAAAACCGCGTAAAACGGTACTAATGTTGACAAAAAAACAACCGTCGAAATACTTACTTATCGAACAATTGAGAATCTTTCGTGTGACGTAACTGTTGCAAGATTTGGTAGAGGCCCAATTCGCGCAGACGTGCCTGACGTTGCGCAGCACCAGGTTCTTCTCGCCAGACTAGGTTACACACGCAGAATATCGCCGCGACCTTGAGTTTCACATTGCTGTGCATCTTAATGAGAGGAAAATATTTTTAGTAACACCGAAATTGAGTTAATGTTATGAATTTTTTCTTTTTTTTAAATTCAAAATCTAACCATGTAATCCATGAGTTTCTTAAGTACGTCCTCGTTGGCCATGATGTGATCTCTCGCTCGATCTCCGTCGGCAACATTGGCGAGGATGCAGAGTGCCTGCTCCTTGACATCCGCCGGGTGCTCCGGGTCTTCGAGAACGAGTATTACCGCCTGCATAACGTGCGCCGCGTGTTCGTCCATGATCCGATCGATGTGTGCTTTGGTCGACAGCAGATTCCGAAGCAAACCGAGGGTCTTCATCAGAACGGCGAGTTCCGGATCGGCCAGAAGTCGAAATATCTGGTCGGTGCCGAGGCAAGAGAGTATTTGCGATTTGACCCGCTGCTCCGCTTGAAAGGCCACGTTCATCAGAGCCCAGATTCCGTTCAAACGCAACGCCGGGTCTGGCCGTTTCGTTAACGAACAGAGCAGCTCGACGCCGCCGGATTCGAGAATCGGCTCCTTGCTCGGACTAAACTCGAGCAACAGATTGCACAACGTACTCGAGGCTACGGTCAAAAGATCCTCCTCGCCTTCCCCCCTACCTGCGGATTGTAAGAAAATGCGTTTTTGTAAATCAAATTTAATCGAGAGTATGTGAGAAATACCACGGTCGATAACGAAAACTGTAATGAATGCCGTTTCGAGACCGCGGACATTTGAAGAAAAAGAAAAAAATATTATTATTATTAATATAATAATTAAATTAATTAATATAAAATAATATAATATCATTGAATTAAATTTATTTTTCTTTGCCTGTCTGCAGCCCGAAACGATATTAATTACAGTTGTTGTTACCAAGTGCGCAGTAAACGTTTCAGCCGCTTCAACGTAGTACACACGAAAGTGCTTACTAGTAATTCTAATTTTAGCGAATTTAAGGCTATATTTAAGGCTATATAACGGCTGGGCCCAGATATAATACGATAATACGATATCGTTATCGGACGCGGTATTAAATTGTACATCCGCTAATGCTTTGCTTTTTTCCGAAAAGTCTACGGTCTCTGAAACGCGTTCATTACAGATTTTGGTTATCGACTGATTCTTTTCTTTCATTTTTTAATTAATTTTTTTTCATTGGTGCTATTTTTTTTTTTTTTTTTTTTTTTGAGAAAAATATCAATTCTACTCGAATTTGCGTTTTCCTCAAAAAAATTAGCACCCTTGAGAAAAGTGTGCTAATTTTAATGAAAACTGTAATGAATTGTAAATTCATTACAGTTTTCATTACCGACCGCGATATTTCACTTCCCCTTAAAGCAACGTGTCACTCCTTCCGTCCCGCTCAACCCAAACTCGGTCGGTAACAGAAACTGTAATTTTTATTCTCGGGTAATGACCACTTCCGGTCATAAGAAAATTCTTATGTGAAACGGATATCAACGCAGGTTCGTGTAATAATTTACTTTTGACCGTCCAAGCTCAGCATCGTTGAAAAAAATAATTACAGTTTTTATTATCGACCGTGGTATTTCACATGTTTTCAAGTAAGATTACAGGTAGCTACGAGTTACCTTCGACACCTACGACTTACCTTCGAGTCCCTTATCGGCCCCGTGGAGTAATTGCATCAATGGCCTCCACACGGCGTGATCTTGAAAAGTAGTTCGTAATTGCTGTACACTCCGCGAAAGCGAATGAAGACATCTGACCGCAGCTAAACGTACCCTCGGCCCTCCGGGATCTTGAAGTCCAGAGACTACTTGTTCCATGAGATTCTCCGTTTCTATTATCCTCTTCCTTATATCCTCGTCGTTAGCACCGAGCGAAGCGAACGCTCTGAAAGCTGCCTGCCGCATGTCTTGGGTCAACGAAGCGTCTTGTACCTAAAAAACGTCGTGCGTTAAACATGATTTGGATGTTGTGCGATTTACAGTAGACGAGCATACATTTTCGCAATTCAGTAGAACCTCGATTAGCCATATCGATTGGGACCGCGCCGCGTTCGGATAATCGAAACGCAATTTCTTTCAGACGCTTTAATAACAAAAATAATTAAATAATAAAAAAAATCCAGTATAGATTATAAATTGAATTTAAGCACCTGCGAAAAATCGGAAGACTTATTTTACGGATTTCGATTGATTAAATCGTCCAACTTCGATCGATAAAGAGCTACGCGTTTTCGAGCGTCCGAATATCGTAGCTGTTTGAGAATTAGCGTTCTTTTTAACAAGAGCCAGGCGTTTACCGCAGCGAACTTTGTGCCAACGTTCGGATAATCAAGTTTTCGGTTAATCCAAGTCGTGACTCGGATAACTCAGGCTTCCGAAGACCGAGGTTCCACTGCAGACGAATAAAAATTGAATTCGAATTAATCCTAATTAATTATTGATAACTAATTGACTCTTATTAATTATGTATACCTTTCATTATTATTAATTATTTTTAATTAATTCTAAAAATAAAAATTAGCATTCACCTGTGGATGAGGCTTCAAAAGTTCCGCCAGCGTCGGTATAAGGTGATTGCTTATCGAGGCCAGCCGCTGCAGATCCGTGTCGACCTCGGTGAGATAAGCGAGGGTCTCCGCGGCTGCGATGCGTTCCCGGGACGGTCTGTCTCGATGGCATAGTCTCACGAGGCAGGGCAGAGCACGGTAAACGACTCGCGGATCCATCGCTGGAAGGGCACCTGCTCTGTGCATGTACGCCACGCATCTCGCAGCTTCCAGCTGAACCAACGAACTCTTCTCCCGTCCCATAAGTTGACCTAGCAACACCGGTACGAGTTTGCTCTGCGCGCCTTTTCCTGTGCTAACCGCCGCGACCATCGCCGACACTCCGTGATTCTGATAGCACATATTCGCGAGGCAAGCGAGAGCCGGCAGCTGAACGTCCGACAGTGTCGACTCCAATTGCGTTGCGAGCGTCTCGACCGCTCCGCTCTTCGACAGCGCGTTCTGCTCCTCCGCCGTCTGTACGGGCAAAGAATCGACTCGTCTGTTGTCAATCGTTAAACGATAACGAGCGATTGAGATATGGTGGCCGCTAAAAACAGTGGAATAAGTTTCCTGACTTTTCCCTGAGTTTCCCCATGAACAAACTACAATTTCTTTTCGCCTACTCGAATTCGAACTGATAATGCCGATAAGTCACGTATCGGAGGAAATGTTTAGAATTCATTGAATGGTGACACTAAATAATCTTTGTACAAATTTACAAATTTACAAATTTACAAATTTACAAAAAATCCCGCCGATAATGTTCCATTCCATTTTCATCGATGCAGTAAAAAAAAATTTATCATCCAAATAAAAAATTATTCTCAGAATCCGGTTTGACCATGAAGGAAAATTTGGGCGTTTTCACTGTCAACAAAGCCATGTCGCTTTCCCCAACCGATTATCCAAATTCTCTGACATCTCTGACAATAACAAAAATTCGCCAAAGTATCCATAGTTTCCATTGCTTTCCCTGGACCGGCAGCCGCCGTTAGAAAATACTTACCTTGCACGCGGTGGTCAGTATCGTCGCCACGCATACTTGACACGTAATAGAGCAGCCGGCCAGCGACAGCAATCGTGACACCAAAACAGGATCCTGATAGATAGTCTGTACAGGAGCGACTGAGTGCTGAAAGATAGTTCTGAGACACCTCAGACAAGCCTCGATAAGTAGATCGGGTATCTTTCCTCCGTCGCGTTTCTCCGCCGGTTCGATGGAAACGAGCACCTGAAGAATGAGCGGAACGACGCCGAGATCTATCAGAGCCAGGACATGCTGATCGGTGCCCTTGGCCAGCGAGCCCAAGGTCACCGCCGACTCCAGACGAACTCTGTCGCCGACGACGCCGCTCGTGTCACCCAGCAGTTGCAGCAACCTCGGCACGACTCCTTGCGCTATCACCGATCCCTTCTGACGATTACTTCCGATAACGCTGTTCTTGAGACATCTGCGCGAGGGAATTGCCAAGATATTACTCAATCCCAAAGATTGCGCAGTTTCGCGTTACGTCGCGCATCGGAACCGCCTTTGTTACTCACATTATAGCTTCGAGACACTTTTGCGAGTCCGGCGAATACAGTTCGTCGATATAACTTCTCGAGCTCTCGACGTCCTGGGAATTGAAAAAATTTGATAATACAGACGAGTAGTACGACAATATCGCGAGGAACATTCGTTGAGTGTTAAATGTCAAATGTCGCGTGCCGCGGGCCGGTCGGTAGTCGAACGACGGTCAAGGCCCGATCCCGAGTCTTACCATAAAGGGCTGCATCACCGAGACCATCCTTACGTCGCCAGCCGATTCACATATATCTGACCGACTCGCGGCTGACGTATTGTGTAATAATTTTCTTTCGTTTTTTCGTCTACATCGAACGGGCTATTTGCCACGAGGAAAACGGTCGAGGGTGTTTTGTTGGTTATCGCGTGAACCTCTCTTTCAGCGCGTTTCGTCCCTCACCAGGAACCGTGAGAGATCATTTTTTTTTTTTTTTTTCGCGGAGAACGGAGCAGCTGGGCGGTCATCCGGCGTTCACTTCGCAACGTTGGTGAGTTTCATTCGAGTGACGTTGGCTACGGGTCGATCCCAGTGTCGGGATGGCAGTCTTAAGGCTATGTGATAGATGTGCCACGTGACATATGAGTGCGAGAGAGATAGATGCATTTTTCGAATGAATGCCGTTTAAGGGAATGCTGGACCTTCCTGTGTTACCGACCGAAATAGTCGATTTCTTAGTTTTGACCATTCGTCAAAGTTTTTTTGTCACTTAAATTTTATGTCACTCGGTGCGGAAACTGCAAACTGCATGAAACCTCCATTTTCACACCTTGTGATGTAAAACTTTTTCTGAAATCGTGAGTTTGCAGCACGAGCCGAAGGCGAGTCAGAACAAGTTTTATCGCACTAGTATCGTAAATGACTATTTCATAACTCATGAAATAATAATCGACATTCGAAAATTTCATAAAGGAGAAAACATGATCTTGACACAAGTAAACTGTCGTGCGTGCACGTCGGCACGGCAGACCAGTGAGTCTTTCAACTTTTATTGCGTCGTCGAAGATAAGAGATGAAAATATTATTAATTATTGTGAATTTATAAATTCGGTAGAACGGAGCATCCGTGCGGCCATCCGTCGTGCACTTCAGACCGTTAGTGAGTTTCATTCGCGTGACGTTGGCCACATGTCTCCCAAGTTTTCGTCTCGAACTTACCGACGAGTTAGGTTTTGAGGTTAGGTAACGTAAATTACCGGAAGAAAAATTCTTTTACTCGTGAAGCATTAATAAAAAAAATGATAATATAACGTATTATTTTAATGATACGTGAAACAATAATCGTCATTCGAAGAGTTTCATAAACGAGTTGTCATAATGTCGACGCAAATTGCATCTCGCCTGTTGGCGCGGAAAAACTGTGAGTTTCCTCAAACTTTTATTCTGTCCTCAAAGATAAGAGACGAAAATATTATATCGAAATTATTTTATTTTTTATAGGTTTTCAATTGCTGTCCCGTAATGTACACAAACACTTAGCACACATTTCTTTCGACTATAAATGGAGATTGGCGTGAGTCTAATTTGTTGTCAACATGTGTTGTTCATTTTGTTGTGTCTTCGCTTCGCAATATTTATATTTTTATGTCCCAGAAACCGTCTGACCAAAAATACAAACAAGTTTGGTCCGTTGACTAACATGCAAGACTTCTCGTACAAGGACGGAAGACCTGCTCCGTTCGGCATAAAACAGATGATTCGCATCAATAAAAATAGAGAGTACCTTGTGAGTTTTTGCTGTTAAATATCTTTATGTTCTGTCCGCACAAACGTCCGCTAGGGTATGAGGTTGTTTTACGAGCTACACATGTTCTTTCGTTTCAGGAAACAATGAAGAAGTTGTCGGGCCAAATGGACTATGCCATCGAAAGACACGCTACATTGGAAAACCAAAAGGCATTGGAGAAGCAAAGAATTATAGACAGCAAGTTGAAACCAAAGGGACATCTACTTTCGTAAATATCAGTCAGATGGAGCTGTTTGCGGAAGAAATAAATTGTTTGTTAATATAAAGAGCAAACGCGTCATGTCCTTGGTCTAAATCCGGAGGGATGTGTCATCTTTGATTTAATATGCGATAGTGCGGATGCAGTAGAACCTCGAATCTCGGAAGCATAACTTGGTTTATGGGAACGCTCGTTTATCTGAAAATTAGCGCGAAATTTACCGTTCTTTTTTCAGAGCGTTGCGCGCCGTTAACCGTTTGCGGAGTCGCTCGTGCGTACTTAATTAAAGTAGTTACTGCCAATTTGTATCACGACATGGGTCTTCAATCAGGGAAAGTATTGATGACAATGTTTCTGCAAATGCATAAACTGATAAATGCAAATTTCCATGACGATACATTTTTGTTGAGTTTTTTTCAAAGAAGAATCGTTATTTTTCTACCAATTTTAATGCATACGCAATAGAAAAGAAAGAGAAACCAAAAAAACTCTGCTTCAATGAAAACACTAAAACGAGATCAACTTCAAGTTTGAAGATGTTCCTTCCAACAACAAACTTTTCCGGTTTACAATTTTTTGCTGGCACTCTGTGATACAATATTTTGAAAACGGAGAAGACGAACTTTAACAAACTTCGAGTAATTTTATAAAAACTGTATGAACATCTAAAAAAATCAATAAGCATAAATGTTTATATCGTTATGTAATAAACACACATAGTATAAACCGGTAATAAAAACTTTAATGCTCATTTTTCGAGAGTGCCGAAACTCTGGAGTCAAATGAAAATAGGATTCTACTGCGTTTATCAGACCCGCAGTAAAGTCCCATTTTCTTTCCAGGCCGAGTTTCAGCACGCGTGAAAAAACTATCATTACAGTTTTGTTACCAAACGCGGTATGACCGTTTACCTTAATGACCTTGGGCTGAAACATTGCCTGGACTAATCACTTGTTTACTTTCACACAATGTCAGGCGTCACAATAGTTATTAACCATTCTTTTGTTTATTAAAAAATTCTACAAAAGTTGAACAGTATTGCTTCTGGACAACATATATATTTTTATTTTGGGTTGTTAATCGTTATTCGTGGGGATAAAAGGATGGCAAATTATATATCGTAAATGAAAATAATTAATTGCAAAAAGCTCCTAAGAAGAGTTGGGCATTTTTTTTTTACATTTGGAAAAAAAGTTTCCTCCATGAGGAAGCAAAAATAACGCACGATCCCGTCCTACAAATAAATATTTATCGGTCATTCGTTATTCCTGTCCTTCGTCATTGGTATTATGCGTTGTTTGGATCGCTCATAGTTTGTACAAATCGTAATTTTTATTTCGCCGAGTCCATGATTTTCCGTGCGAAATTTTTATCGCAGTAAAATGTTGCAATTATTAGCAGCCGGGCTTAACAACATTGGACTGCAGTTAAGTCAACATCTTTTGGGCACACGGTATTGTTCGGATAAGTTCGCTATTGTCCGTGACAAAAATAAAGAATATCGTAAAGACTGAATACATTTTCGTTGTAGCAGTAATTTTTCTTTTACTCGGTTTTATGCCCAACTTGCTGCGAAGAAACGTAATAGCGGCGTACGCCGGTTATCGATATCGTACTCTAAAAAAATCGTTAATTCCTCGTCGGACAATCTCTCCGATTGCTAAAGCATAATCGCTCCGCATACGACAGTGCATAGTCACTAAAAGAGTCGATCTGTCTACGACCTCGTCGGGTTACATTTGCGATCAAATGTTTATTTACATGTTAATTTTCATGTCGTATTTCGGCACATTAGAAACCGTTTCGTAATAATAGCTGACGACGCGCGCTCCGACTAAGCCTAATATTAGTCGGAAATCGTTTAAAGCGAAGTGAAACGATATAGCTAAAAATGTTCAATTAAGTATTTTCTACGGTGCCAATTTTTACAGTTTCGTTACCGACCGAGTCGTTTCACTTCGCCTTAAAGTAAATGCTAGGCACATAGGTGGACAGGTTCGCACAATCACGGAGCAAGAGGCATCGAAACTGTTCTGCTGAGATAATAACTATGAACGACAGAGATGTTCTCCGTTTTAGGTAGCCTCGAGGTTTCCGATCTAGCGGCTTTCGTGAGATTCTTGTTACAGGTATCGATGAAAATTAAAATATTTTGCAACACGACCTGCGAGGTAGTCCTTGCGGTACAGTCAAGTCGATAGAGTACAAAGATTACAACAATTGTTTGCTCACGCATTAGACAAGAATTTCGTGGGATTTAAGGTGCATGTGGATTAAACGACTCGTACTTAAGAATACGTGCAACAAAAATTGTCCATACAACCAGAAAAAAAAATTATTTTACGTCCATCATTTATTTGGTTTAAGTAAAATATTTATTTGATTAAAATAAATATTTATTTAAATTAAGTAAATAGTTACTTAAACGAAAAAAATATCTATTTAAATCAAAGAAATATTTAGATAGTTTTTTTAATGAAAAAATTAATTTAATACAATAAAAAATGTATTAATCAAACGAATGAAATTTTAAAAAATGAAAATATCGTTAAATAATCCAAAGTTATGTCACGCTTCGGAAGACAGAAGTGCAATCACTCGTCTAGATCGACATGACATAAAAAATATGACGTTTAAAAAATTGTGAAAAATATGCGAATATATTGAAGTAAACTGAGTTATTTTTCTGTAGGTTCATTGTTATAGATTTTTTTTCTCTACTTTAAGTGGAAGCTCTTTAAACCAGATCCACCTTATTTCACATTGGATCTCTTTTAAAAGGAGTACAAAACTTTTTTTATAGTGGAACTTGATTGACTTGACTGTACCGCAAGGACTATCTTGGGACACTATTTGGCAATGAAGAAACGGGTATGTTACGCCGACATACAGAAGCAGCAGTACTAGTTCACATAGAGAGATTACAACGAAACTGGAAGTTGGCATTTAGGCACTTGAAGATTGTCGTAATCGTTCGCTGCTTTTACTACTATTTTAATCCATAAATAGAGCTCACGAATTTGGAGCTACTTTTGCTGCCGCTTCCCTTCCGAGATATTACATCGACTTGCAGAAACCTACCATAATCAATACCGAATGGTCTTGATTATGAATGGTTGACATTACGCTTTCTCAGTCCTGCCTATTTTCCAGAGGTTCGATTTTTTTTTACTTCTCTCCTTTACCGAGTACTTTGAAACATTATAATTTCTTTGGGCGTTCGTATAGACCCATCGCATCGCTCCGAAGTAGCGCGAACGAGAAGTTTGACAATCGAGGCACGGTGAAGAAGAAATTTATCTACGTGTGCAAACTCAGAATTTCTCGCGATAATGACAGTATAACCGGGTGACAATATTTCGAGACAAAATATTTATAAAAAAAATATATACATATAAATAAAAAATATATATCTTCATGCTCAAAAATAACTTATATTATCGAAGGGAATCAAAATTGAATATAAATATGTACTCTTTTATGTTTTGTGTTATGGGAATCTCAGTAATCTGTAAACAGTTATAGTTTGGCATTATTTCCCTGCCACGAACAGCACCGAATGAGTCCCGACCGCCAGGGATGCATCATTCATTTCGTATTTTCTTCCTATTATATTTACAACATTCCCGTAATGTAGCAGATTATTTATTTCTCGTGGTTTTGTTGAAAATTATCCGGTTTGCTGTATTCGACGAAATTGTAAGTAAATTATGTTATCGATAAATTCGTTGTCGCTCGGTGGCTCGAGTTATTTTAGCATGAAGATATTTTTTTTATTTAAGAATATTTTTCCCCGTTTTTTTCGCGAGATGTTGTCACCGGGATATTTCGACAGTGGCGTCAGTTTACCAACTTGCCCACCAGAAACCGTCACCATATGCCGAACTCTCAGCAGTCGTCATAAAGGCAGCACGCGGTTCGTGGAAAAACATTTTCGTTTTTCCGCAAGTTCCATTTATCACATTGCCGGAAGTAAAAAACAAGAACAAAAACAAACAAAAACGAATGCGAACTATCTAGCGGGCTGCGATGAATGGCGTATTCATAATATTGATGAAAATATAGTTAGACAATTCATTTTTCTTTTACGCCAATGAATAAAATATCTGAGGCACGTATTCGGTATAATATATTCTAATTTCGGGCGACGTCAACGAGCATCGCGAATTTAATTGATTAACTGCAACGATTCTATTTGGATTGATTCGATGTAGGGGAAGCTCATTTTCTTGGTGAACTTAGCAAACGCTCGCGCTCTTTTTCTTCCTCGGTGAGAAAGATTCTCGTAATTACTATGTCCCCGGTGCTGAGCGTCTGGCACCCCACGTCGGCGACGGGTTCACTAATATTTTCTCCACGTCGGGGCAAGCTTCCTTGGCACGCGCACGAACATATCGCCAAGGAATTGTCGTTGCCGCTGGGTGAAATGGCCTCCGACGCTGGATGAGTTACCGCGGAGAGAATAGCTTCCAATTTCTCGATCTTTTCCAATCCATCCATCTGCCCGTCGGACAGGATTTCGTCCACCATCTGCATTGATTCCGTGAGGGTCGGGCCGTTTTCCATTTTCGAGAAAATTACGTCGCCTGAGATACAGAAAAAAATGTTATAAATAATTGACGGTAATGTCTTTAATTATTAAAAAAAATGTGGAACAATTCGAAGTCCCATTTAACCCTTTCATGGTCGCATTCGCAACATGGGAGAAAAACTAGTGCTGGCCATACTAAATGTGCGATTACATTACCCCTGGCATCGCCGACTTCGACTGTGAAGTCGATATTCTAAATTTAAAAGAACAAACGGAGCCAACATGGCCGGAAAAGACATCCGGTCGGAATAAAAATAAATCCCCAAGTAGCTCTTAGGATACTGCATGACTGTAAATAATAGGGCGATTATTTTCTCTCGGTATTGTGTATAGTTTCATAATTTAGATTTTAGTCACGTGATATGTTCGCGTTTGAACATCTCGGGGTGGTCTGTAGATTAGACAAAATAAAATTACCTAACATTTTCGTGACAAGGTCCCCAGATCATAAGGCAAAATTATGAAATATGAACATCTTTAGTCCATTTTTGGTATTTTTTATTATAAAAGAATATTATAATAAAAAAGATTATAACTTAGGAACCTTCACTGACAAAGCGTTAAACATTTCCGGACATTTCCAAATTTTCAAGGTTTTCCCCGACATTAGCAACCTTTCCGTCCGTAAGTTGACATTCAAATGCGATCATATTTGAAGGATTGCTTATGGTATCCACTCGCTATGTGGCTGAGGGCACTTTAGGTTGCTGATATTTTCCCCACCGATATGGAAAGTAGCATTTTTTACGGATAATGTTTGTTTACCAGAAGTACCTCGGGCCAAACGTCTACAAACCGTTGTGAAACAAATATCCGATGAGATGCGTCAGCATTTGTTGGCAACATTTTAACAACGGACCCGGTATGACCTGAATTTCTCCGATTAGTCTAACACCGTTGCCCAAAATTGGGGTCATACGCTTGATATTTTGCCAGCTTTACGCATTCTTAGCTAAACCGCGTACAGGTAAGCTTTGAAATATTGACTATGAGGGTCGATGTAACGTGACATTTTTTTTTAAAAAGCTCCTGCATTTACTGCTGGAAAAGGAAGTAAAAATCGATTCGGTGGCGAACGTCATGGATAAAAGTTTCGGCTGAAGCATCGAGATGAATCATTTAATAAGCATTTCGCAAACGAACCCCATCGACCACACCAATTGTGTTAAAACACAGGTCACCCTATAAGTTCCCATTTCTTTTTTTAACTAATAATGTTATCCCGCATAAATTGTTTAATTTTATGGGAAAGTGATATACTAATTTCAATTTCAACTTTTTTTGAGTTTATGATACGTTAATTTCGGTGTTCTTAAATCCCAAAGATATTTTTTACCATACGAATTCTATTTTCTGACAGAGATTTGAGTTCCTAGGATCTCGATGACGAAAATAAAATATTTGATAAACCCCAGTGTTTCATGACTGGTTTTTCTTAATAATATTTGTAGAAACCTGAAAAAGTGAAAGTATTTCGAAGCCGGCAATGCGTAATGAGCTTGTAAATTAGCTTTGCCGTACCGATTGTAAAAAAATAAGTTTGACCACCGTAACAATTAGTACTTTATAGCCACACTGACCAGACTGCGAGTTGTCGGATGTACAGCTTTCCAAGCTAGGGTACTCGGTATCCTCGTTTCGATCGTCCTCCTCGTCCTCGTCGCTACTGTCACCCTTATCTTGGCCCATACTCTCGAGTTTCTCAAGTTTCTTCGCAACTTTGTAATTCCCTTTGAGCTTTTCTTTCTCGTCTTCAGTGAGAGCCAGATAACGCAAAAGTCTTATCTCACGATTGCTCAGTACAATATTTTTGCCAGTTGTCTCTTCCATTCTCTTTCGCAAATCAGCGACTTCAGTTTCGACTTTTCGTTGTTTTTTTCGGGCCTTGACATCCACGGGATGTATGTGCATCTGTACTTGCTCTTCGCACAGTTCCTCGAACAGTTTCTGCGTTTCCGGTTTGATGAGTCTGAAACCGCAGACAGAGTGTATGAGAGATTCCGTTTATTAGCAAAAGGTGTGGAGAAATGTTTGTTAGGTGAGTTTAATTAAAATTAAAAAATATAGAAGTTCGTTGCGGAAATGGATGGGACAAGGGCTTTATTCAACGGTGTTGCTTATTTGGAATTAATTGGATTCTTCGATTATCTATCAGGGTGTTTCTCAAAAAGAACATTTTTTTAAATTTTCCTCCCACCCTTTTAAAGTATAGATTTTTATCACAAATTCAACCTCACGAAAGGCAGTGCCTAGCAAAAAATTCTAAGACGTGCCGTAATCAACATTTGCACCGAAAAAAGTCGACAACTTCTTTCTTTTTGCGTATAAACGGCAAATGCGGCATCTCTTAAGATTTTTTGCTCAGGCCTGCCGTTCGTGAAGTTTAATTTCAGATTAAAATCTATACTTTTGGGGGGTGGAAAGAATATTTTTCAAAAAATTCACCCTACTGAACATTTTTAGAGTTTTCTATGTATAAATTCAAAAAACGAAGTCTTTTGTGTTTAATATAAAAATTACAAAAAGTTAAGCTCCTACCCCGTAGAACTATATATTTTTATCGATAAAAAAATCCAGGGGAAGGCAGTCACTGACAATTAAGTTTGAGCGGTGCTGCATTTTAGGGTAAAACGTTGAATGCGGCACCTCTTAGGATTTTTTGCTAAGTACCGCCTTTCGCAAGGTTCAATTTGAGATCGAAATCTATACATTAAAAAGGTGGGAGGAACATTTTTAAAAATGCCCTTTTTTAAACACCCTATTATCTATATAGCTTTAGTACACATGTGAAGTTAGTATTTAAGTCAGGGTCAGTATACTTTGATACATGCGATCAATGCGATGAAATACCTAGCCATTGCTCTGTAGACTTGCGGTACAAGTCCCAGGACGTCCCCGCTCGCGTAAATTAGCATCTCACGTGTTATAGGTCTTCGGGCCCAATACCTCTGATCCCGCCGGTAAATATTTTTCAATTGTTCTTTAACAGGATTGCACGGCGCACCGTACAACTCGCATAGCGAGTTGAGATTGACGTTTTTTACTTTGTAAACTGGTTTTCCTGTTTCTTGAAACTGAAGAACCGCATGGGCTGCCTGACAAAAAAATCAACATAGTTCGTTAACGAGCTTTGGTTCCATGGAAAACATTATTTTTCAAGATTTCAGTCAGAGTGCTTGAAATATCCCAAGTGTACGTTTTTGACAGTCTCGTAAAAAAGCAACTCGTGTTATCCAAGACCGCGTTGACCAGTGGAGGTGAAATTTATCACGCAACCAGAGCGGCGAAAGATCCATTATTGTTCTTTTTTCGAATTTGCGACAGACTGTTTTCTGTATGTGTGCTGATTTCACGATATTGTAAATTCCGTTAAAAATGTCTGTTAGGACTCCGGTTTGTGTCATTACCGAGTTATCCGGGTCGAAAGTTTAACGTGAATTCACCTAGTTGGAAGATATTTTGTTGAAATTTTCTGGGATTCTCAATTAAAAAAAAAAAAAAAAAGAAAACAAAAAAACCCAGTTTTCTTCCTCTATGAGGAAGCAATACCAAAAATTAGAATCGAAGATTGTCAGGGTTAAAAAAATATTGAAAACTCATATTCTTCTTTATTCTATGCAAGGCTTTGACGTCAAAGTATCGGAATAAATTACTCTACTACCAACTATTCTACGAAGCACATATAAACGTATGTGCATTACATTACATCACTACTCCATACCTGCGTATCGAAGACGTTGCAAAGTGTAATGCCGAATTGATTGAAAAGATTGACACTGTCGTTTCTACAGTCATGTATGACCTAGAAACAGAAACAATTGAATTCACAATAAAAGTAGGTAGAATAAACAATTACAAGTGTTAAGGATAGTATAGGCGGATTGCCGTCAGTTGTTTTTATTGGAAATTAAATATATTGTTACATCTTCGAATTTTTCAAATATATTTATGTTATTCCGCTTCTATATTTGGTTAATTTTATATTTACAATCATGCGAAAGTAGAAAAAAAATCATAAAGTTCAAGTTCCTAAGAATTTTTTTGAGGAATCGATCTTTTCCGAGATATACTGATATTTAAAAAAAAAAAACAGAAATCCTTGAACGGTGCACTTTAAAAATATAAAAAAATCACAGAAGGCCCTCTCAAGTAGTATTACAAACTGATAAATTTTAAATAATCATCGGACAGGTCGACCGAAAAAAAGAGGCCCGGTTGATAAAGAATACCTCATATATGCAAAAAAGAAAAGATGTTCGGTTTTTTCAATATTTCAAATCTCCGTAGCCCCTCAACTGATAAATGCGTTTATCCTTACCTTCACAACGTTTGGACTCAAGAGGAGTTTCCAGAGTTTACCAGCTTTTATGAGGTTTGGAGAGGTAAACAAGTCGAAAACATATATCTGTCCTAGCATCGTACCGATTTGTATGAGAGTCAATTGGCCTTTGGCTCCCAGATTTATACCTTCGCAGTCGAACGAGACAACGACGTGCCCGTCGTCGGTCAAGTATTGTGTAGATTCCATAATATCGTCAACAATTTGCTGGCATTCCTTTGGATTCACAACTATTTTGATGTTCTGCAGTACTTTCACTCTCCACGCGTCGCCAATCTGCGATGTCTGGAGACCCCGATCTTTTTCCGTATTGTCGGCCAGTGTTTTCATAACAAGAGTGTTGATTCGTTGCTTCAATGATTGCTGTTGCAAACTTAACGGCGGTGAGCTATTATTGCTTTCTATCGGTGATGTAAATCCACTTGGTGGTTGTTCGATTTTTAACGATTCGTTGTGTTGCGTCGGTGAGATCGACGGGATTTGCGATATCGAATTTCCCGGCGACGCAGGTACGAGCTGCGAAGTCGTCGAGGGTGGCGTCGGGTTACTCGTATTCGGCTGCTCCGACGAGTTTTTCGAATTCTGTCCTCCCTCGACTGTGGCAAAAGTTTTTCGTCGATTTATCGTCACGATATTTTTCTGCACGTGGAAGGCGTCTGGAAACATTCTCAAGAATGTCGAGAGGTCCTGCGGAGTGGTGAACATTGTTATCCACGATTTCTCGGGAAAAGTGTCGGAGGCCATGGCTAAGAGTTGGTCCACGAGTATGGAACCTTTCTTCTCGACCGTCTGCGTGAAGAAATCAATTAGCCTCGCGGTCATTTGCTGGTCGACCGGAATTTCGGGCTCCAGTTCGTGAAACGGTTCCGCCGCCATGCCTTCGAATCGCTTCAGGATGACATTGTCCTCGGTAACGACAAAATCGTCAGCGTGTTTAGCGAGGAAATCTCGAAACTCCTTGTAATGCTGGCCGGATATGTGTCGCACCTCCGGCGAGGCTTGGGATCGATGGCCCAGCAAACTTTTAATGGGAACCTCCGTTCCAGCACCGTATTGCATTAATTTATTGGTAAAATACTCGACGGCCTCTCGGGCGTAGTCGCGCTTATTGCTTATCTTCACACCGGCGTCCTCCTCCACGACCGGTTGAAACGTATTGACTGTTACATAATCACCGTTTATGAGAAAGAGTATCGGATACTGGGACAAAAATTTCTTTAATCCACTCTGCGAACCTCCCGCAATCTGTCGCATTTCCTTCGTGAATCCTTTTGCCCCGAACTGGCAACTAAGATCGTGCAGGGTTCTCGGACCGCCCTTGTCCATCAGTCGCTCGAAGAAAAAAAGGAGCGTCAAATTTCGAACCAATTCATATTCTGAACTGTCCATTTTTCAATTCCGGAACCGGCTAGCTGAAAAAGGGAAAAATAAAAAATATCCGTTAAGTGATGGAAATACTGACACGTGGTTTTGGGTCAAAGTGGTGAATATGACCCGGTCCATTTCTCATGTACTTACCGGGCTAATTGGAGCGGGTCATGTTTACCACTTTTACCCCATATGAAACTAACTAATTATTACATTGGGTCCGATAAAACGAGTATAATTAATATAAATATTTTTTCTTGTTTCGACCCGGGCTCGGTCGGTAATAAAAACTGCAAATCATTTTTTTTTTTTAAGTTGCTAAAAAGGTTTCGGGAGAAACGTAAATTCTTAACGTCTATGCAAGTGGCAAAAGTTGGAGTTTCTCCCCAAGTGTTCCGGAACTATGAAAAAACGGATTACAGTTTTTGTTACCGATCGCGGAATTTCATCCCGCTTTAAGCTGATACAAAACACGAGCGTGAAAACGAAAGTGCCATTGAAGACCACCGCGGGGCAAGAGAACAGGCCGGAATTTGTGTCTCGCATCACCTTAATGTTATATAAAACGATCATTCTGCGGCCTAACTGCCCAGTCGATAATAAAAACTGTAATGCTTTTTTCTCAAAGGCTATGAAACTTTAGGGACTAGTGGAAATGAAATTCCACACTGCGGCCATCAGTTTTGCAGTGGAGATCTATTTAGGCTGAAGGTGGTGAAGATGGACCACTCTATATATCATTGATTTACGTGCCAATCGAAGTGGGCCTAGAGATGTAACCGGTAAATGTGACCGACAATTTTACAGCATTTTCATCGTTGAAAAAACGGTACGTTCCTAAAATTACCAATTTGGTAACGACCTTGCACTACCTAACATTTATTAAATTTTTTGTGATGGTAAAATTATAAAAAAAAACATGACCGATATTTTAACATCACAAAATTATGAGAAAAATAATTATGTAAAAATACGGTATTTTCATGGTAATTGTACTGGCAATTAAAGTACGGGAATTTTTACATCTCTAAGTAGGTCACTTTGACTCTACTCTAAATTACAGTTTTTATTACCAATTGGGGCAAGACATTTCACATGCCCTTAAGACAATTATAAACATGTTTTTAGTGTCTGACCCTATGTTGTTAGCCTCTTTGGTCCTTTGTTTTGATAAATTTGAAATTGTAGACTTTCTTAATATTCACAGTCGTAGAATTGTAAGAGCCGAATGTACAGTTTTCAACTTTTAGTCAGTTCTTGATTTGGCAACTTGCTATTTTCTTCAATGTAATATTCGTTCTCGATGTAAATTTACTGAAAAATCTTTATGTTCACAATTTTTATTTACCACCTTAAAGACTTGTAATTTTGGCTATCTGCATTCGACGATTCATAAATTGTGAAATTTAAGATTTAAGCCGATCCAAGTTTTGATTGCCCTAAACTTTTACCTCTACCCAAACGAACTTTCCCAGTTTCCTCAAAGAAACCATTCTGTTGATGCGCAAATACCATGACCGTCAATCGGATATCTCAAAATAGTACAAACGATTCCTTAACTTGCCCCTTATCTCAAAAACTCAACTGCAATTAGCTTTAGTCGTTATTGCTATTTGTACGTTGTTGATTGAATAAAATATATTTGATCCTTTGAATTACCTGATTATTCTATCCAAATATTTACAGCAAGTATGCGCAAACCTTTATTCGTGTAGCATTCTAATGGACACACGTTTAAGCAAAAATATTGTAATTCTTTTATCGAATTTACACAAAATATTGTGCATCAATAATCAAACATATAAAATAAAATCATTTTAAATTACCTAAGTATTGAATTTTTACTCAATCATGTGTAGGTTTTGCAGCCAGCAATTCATTGACTATTTAATTTCCCCTTCACCGAACAGCTTTCTACTGGAATGCCGCTTTACATGGAAGTAGGCAATTAAAAAGTTGTTTTCGTATTAGGAGCCTACAAGCGATCGAATTCCGTTAATCCTGACATTCGAACGGTCGAACGAACGATGATAAATTTTGGTCATATTAGGACCGAAATTCCATTATTGAAAACCGCGATAATCGTGAAAAACAAAGGCCCGGTCTCGTTATTCGCGATGCGAAACTGCTCGCCCGTGCCGTTGCGCTTTAACGGCGCGAGGAATTACCTTGCGCAATAAACTTAGCTCCTACATTAATTTTCAACACACGACGATACAATCAATTCGCAGGCGGATTATCGTAAATAGCACGACGTATACGTACGTCAATTATTTCCCAACTTTCACGCGTAATTACTCGGTCGATCTTAATGAGCTTTCTGCACACAGCACAGTTGTAAATTGTCATTGAAAGTGTACAAAAAAAAAGAAACCATCCATACCATCGATATGTCGTACGAATTGAGATTATAATCGGGTGATTAATGTTAAACGCCGAGGTTAGAATTTCACCAGAGATTCGCGATCGAACTCCGTATATAACCTAAATGTATAGCGAATAATTTTTTGTATTTACCTTCGTAACCGTGAGCGACTAATTTTCGAGACGAGCCCAGTTAATTAATAATAACAAAAAAAAAATGCACCGAACTGGCCAGTAACGATTATTATTTCGGAGAGCACCCATCGACCATCGAACCCGACGATCAATCTTTGTTCTCATGAAAACTGATCGTATCAGCTGTCAAGAATCAAAAGCACTCATAACTTGTCTGTGTGTTTTCACTGTCGGGCGACGTTAACGACTGGTAACTAACCGAATACGTAATACTCGAAAGTCACGGGAGTCGACCGGATGGAGACTTTTGGCAAGGCCCCATTGACAGAGCTACCTGTCTTCTCGTCCATAATTTCCAACGACCCGTAATAATCGCCCGCTTGTACCTGCTAAGTCATATTCGCATAATGCATATCATTCGTACCATTTGTAGGTCAGTAATTCGTACCATTTGTAGCTCTGTACGAAAATGGCCCATATTTTTTTTTACATTATGTGGAGCAAAGTGTGTACGTAAGAGAATAATGCGCATTCCTTCGAACCACCAATCAGTGTACGATCTTTCCGAGGTGGGACAATATTGAGGTGATGTTCTTCCGTTGTGGCTTCCTGTACGGTGAGCGGGATACGCGCCGCCACGTCGATCGTGACAGCCAATGGGACAGTTCGGACAACCGTGTTTACGGACCGTATTCAACAACAGCGGAATCCGATTAGCTGTAGGCATATTCACAGACACTTAGCTGCGCTTGATGAAATCGAGCGATTCCGAATAACTGACGGACGGTTAGACAAATAACAGTCAGGGGGAAAATGGTGAACGGACACACCTTTCCTCCCGCCTGTCCTGAGTGCGGTCGGTAATAAAATCTGCAATGCAATTTTTTTTTTTCGAGCATGCCCAAACCTCGGAGTTAAATGAAAATAGGATTTCACTGCATCTATCGGCACTTCATTGGAATCCTTTGGACTCCCGAAACTTCAGCATCCTTGAGAGAAAGCGTCATAGTTTTTATTACCGTCTTCGGTATGACATTTCACCTTAACCCCTTCACTGTCGGGAGCCCCTATAGGAGCCGAAACGTATAGAAGCATACGTTTTTCTGACAGTGAAGGGGTTAAGAGCATGTGCAATACCGCGGTCGGTAATAAAAACTGTAATCAAATTTTCTCATGGATTCTGGCATATACGGTCAAAAGAAAAGTCTCATCGGAGGCGGATATAATTTCGGCTTCCCACGAGACTTTTCTTTTGACCGTATATGAGAAATCCAGTGAGAAAAGTTGATTACAGTTTTTGATACCGACTGAGTCCGGGATGGACGGGGAGGGGGTGTTTCATATGGTCTTAAAGATGATTTCACCTTCGCCGGGCCCAGTCGGTATTAAAAACTGTGTAATTAATTTAATTTTTTTTTATGATGGCCACTCATAGAACCGTCGAAGAAAATTCTTACATGAAGCGGATATCAAATAAGTTTAATTTAATCATTTGTTTTTGATCGTTCGAGGTTATAATTTCAGTTTTTATTATCGACGGAGGCATTTCACATGCCTTGAATAATTTCAGGATATGTATTTACCAATTCGCCCCCGATTTCCATCACCATGCGCATGCGTATGCGTGGCTGCACGCGTCCACCACTGAGACTGCTCGAAGAGACGCTATATGAAAATTTTAATAAAAAAAATCATCCCTCTCACGATACGTGGGAATGCAATTTAGTAATGTATATAAACCACGGTTTTATTGGGTTGTATGCTCAAATCGGTTTACTCCTTGCAGGTCTCACTATCTCGCAATTATATGTAAGCATTATAAATTCTGTAACTTCACTTACGGATTATGTAAAAAGTCTTTGATGCCCATATATAAATATAATATTCTTCGCAATAAGCCTTTCAACTAACTACGACGTATTCCACTACCGGTGTGAGGCATTGGTAAGAAATCCTTCATCGGTGGAATAACATTCGATAACAAGCAAAGATATTTTGGCAAGTTATCAATAACAGATGGATCGAATACACTTATGATGCAATTTTTCAAAAGAACTATTTTTTTCTTCATAATAGCCATTGATCAAACAAGGCGTTTATACCACATTGGTGCGTTCAATCCGTTGTGATTAGTCCTATATTGTATCGTTTCCATTGATACAGCGAATATCATCAAGACTTGAAATTTGAATCAAGTGTCTAAAGTAGACACTTGTAATTTTTTTAAAGAAAGCCCTTGCGGTACCGTGAAGCCATTGTGGTCAAATCAATCGAGTACTAAGATTTCAAAAATCAATTTTATACTTTTCAGAAAAAAATATATACGTTAAGAAAAAAAAGTATACGACAATAAATTGGCGCGCATATTTTTGTGCATTTTTTTTCAAGTCACATATGTAGATTTTAATCAACCTTGATGAGTGAGAGCTCATTTTTTACTCTCGATACATACGTTTTGAATTACCCGGTTAACGTTTACGATGTTATTCATCGTTTACAAATTACAGTAATTTCTTTTTATGAAAAAAAATATAACAAAGCTACATCGTTAACGAAACTTTTCTTCGTATTTGAGAAGTAAATTTATGGTCAACTTGTGAAATGTCTTTTCAGAAACAAAATGAGCTATCACTCGCTAAGATCGAAGCAAAATTAGAAATATAATTTCCACAATATCCACGTAAAATGAGCGAATTTTCTGTAAATTTATTGTCTTGACGAAAATGGCGAGTAGCTCTAACTTTCACAAATATAACATAGCGATTCATTAATCGACATATTACACATGTTGATTCTTAATATTGATTGTGGTTGAAATCTATCCCAAGCGGTCGGATTTTATGTGATTTTCAATTTTTTAAATTTTTCATAAAGATTCTGCATCAAAAATCGTATCAGGAGTAAAATTAATTGCCGATTTATAATCAGCGGGGAAAATACATTAGATACGTCCTCGAAAGGACGTGTTATGAAAACTTGGCTGAACCAATTTTTACAATAACTTCTGTTATAAATTTCGACTATTTAAATTTTATATTATAGTAATGTGCAAATTACTTTGCGTTTTTGTTTACAATTAACACTTTAAACAAGATCCCCCTTAGTTTAAACGAGTATCTCCTTTAAAACGCGTATAAACAATTATTTTAATCTTAGTACTCGTTTGACTTATGTGTAACGCATGGAATACTTTACAGCAAAGGGTAAGTTCACTTGCAAGAACATTATTGTAAACAATTGAAATTATCATCGACTCCCGATAGTTCAAGCGACTGGTAGCTCGTTGTGTGACTTTTCAAAACTACCAGACACAATATTACCAATCGTTGCTGTGACTTGATCTTTGAAAAGAATACCATTTTATTGAATAGCTATACACGTGTTACCAAACATCTTGTATGCATAAACTTTGCACACGAGACAAAGTGGCGGTCTATATAACACATTTATATACGGTAAGTTAGACTTGAAGCCTTGCGTAGTCGAAGTAGTCACTGTATATTATGTTTGGGAACGGAGGAAAAAAAATGGCGTGGCAAATTTCGAGTGAAATATGCACGAATCGTGACTTTGATATGGATTAATTGCGATACGCTACAGTGCAGAATAATTAATAGCGAAGAGATGTTTTAAAATTGCTTTTTTTGTTTACTGTGTTACTTTATCAGTTATCACGTCGGTACCGCTCGTAGCTACCAATAACAGCTGAGTCCAGATTCAATTATAGAATCGATACATTAAACTGTGCATAAACGAAGCAAACATTCATTAATTATACAACACAGAGAAAGAAAAAAGAAAAGGGCTTTAATTTTTTTTTTGTACAGCTTTCGAAACTAATAAGAGGCGGGGAAAGTGGAGAGTATTCCAGGTGGGACCGGATCAATCGTTAAACCGATTCGGGGAAGGCTCGCCGCCGTCGATTCTCAATTTTTTTTTGGCTAGGCCGAGCTTTGAGTCGTAAAATTATATATCGGTGTACTGATTCCACTCCCTACTAGTCCGGAAGCTCTAAGTTTTAAACACAAAATCATATAGAAGCTTCAGTCATCAAGATTTTGTGACAAAAGAAAGTTTGCCGCAAGATTTTCGTTCTTTTCACATGCAAAGTACGCCTGGAGAACAAGATGTTCCGGAAATCCAAGGGCCTTCAGCCTCTCGATAGCCTCCCGATCTTGGGGCGAAACTTGGATGCCAGCGGTACCGCCACTTGCGTTTGTTCTTCCTGTAAGTCCACTTTGAGCTCCGGTCGCCGCCGTGGCCGATGGCAACGGGATGTGCACCCCGGTTCCTCCCGTCGCTCCAGCTGCGTTGACAAATATTTACAGAGTTTTTGTATTAATACACGAAGAATATTGGCGTGATTAGAGTCGGAACCAGGCTACCAAAAAGTTGTCGCAACGTGTGGGAAAACTGTAATTAGTTTGGAAGGTTTAAAAAAAAGTACCCGCATAGCTAAACGTTCGAGAATCTCAGTGAAGCATTATTAAATTACCATTGGAATCCGTGTCCGCATTTGCAGGCAAATATTCGGCAATAATATATGATAGATCAAAAATACTTAAGTCGTACTTTGATGATTCCTGCCTCAAGGAGGAAGCTGTTTTCGTAAAGAAAAAAATGTTTTCGAGGTTTTACTTTAAAAATAATCTGAAGTGTCGAGAAATGTAATTTTTAGCTGGCGTCCACAGGTAAAGTGACCACATCCGTTTCTTCAAATTACACAGGTAAAGTGACCACATCCGTTTCTTCAGTACAATTTTCATGAAAATGTCATGAAGGCGCAACGTTTCGCTATCAGGGTAGGATATCAAACACCTTGGCTCCGACCGTATGGTTGTTGCCGAAGGTACAATGGTCAATGTACGATCATGGTGTCCAGTAAAAGGTCCGTACAAAATTCAAGGACATTCATCAACCATTTCCAGGAAATTTCCAGGTTGTGTTGGGACATTAATAAAAAATGAAAATTTGAATATCACGCACGACGTACGAAATAACATTAAGTTTGATAACCGTTTTAGCTTACATTGGAATCCGTTCAGAAAAAAACTACTCACTATGCACGAAATATGCATCACAGCGAAACTGTAATGCATATTTTTTTAGGATACTCGTTAATAATATACATTTTGACAGAGGATCAAATCAGCGTATAAATAAAAAATTTAAGGACATTAAGTGAAATTTAACGACATTCTAGGACTTTTTCAAGGACTGGCACAATTCAGGGATCGTTCCGGGACTTCGAGCTCTTCAAGGGCTGCTGGACACCATGACGATATTTAATATAAAATTCCTAAGTCGTTACGTCACATCGTTTCTGTAAGGTTTAGCTTCAAATTTGTTATCAAAAAGTCGTCAAGGCACATTAATAGGCCGCAGCTAGATTCTCTGCCACGGGAACCATAACTGAGCCTTTATGCATGTCGCATGCATCGTCATGCTGCTGAGAAGGCAGATAAAACATTATCTGTGTAACGTGACAAGTATCTTCATCGAATTCTCATCACGCAAATGCCGGCACGAAAAAAATTGTCGGAAAATTTTATAGCTCGAGTCACGGATTTCCCGTTAGACCAGTTAACCCTCAACGTAAAAATGATATATGTAAAGTAACACAGACCAGGTTCGTTGAGCATGCGTACAAAGGCTTCTTGGTTCTGAGAGATTAGCTGCAATAAGGCAGGATTCGACTGTCCGATCTGTTGGAGCACAGCATTCAACAGTTGTGGGTTTTGCTGTATAACTTGTCGCATTTGCTGAAACTGTGGCTGCGTACGCAGGAAGGCCAGAGGGTCCTGACCTTGCTCTTGGCCCTGTTCTTGTGCCTCTGGTGGGTCCTCAGGAGGATCCTCGAATAATTGAGCCGGTATACCCGTTAATAGGTATTCAACGGCTCTGTCTGGATTGTTGAAACTCGCTCGCAGCGCCTGTTCAACTTGCTCACGATCGTACCTAATGACCCGGGGAAACAAAAAGAAATATATATATAGTCAAGATATAAGGACTGTAAATTCCATTTAACTGCTACTCACTCACCCCATATCCATTATATTGTTAACCATAGAATTATATTCTTCGCCCATAAGTAAAGCACTCTCAGCTTGGATTCCACCACCCGCAGCAGGACTTACAAGTTCCTCTGGTACGACTGGCGATTGGCGTGGAGGGTTCTGTTCCACCGGAGGACTCGATACAGGTGCAGCTCTGCAATGCACGTCAATGATAAGAATCAATGATAAGAAATACGGAATATCGCTGCAAAAATAGTATATCACATGGCACTGATCCAAAGCCCAATCCAAGATATGAAGGGTTGGATCCAGGTTGAAATGCTATGGAATGCCCCATATATATATACATTTTATTTTAGATCACCACAGTTGCGGACACCATGAATACTGACTGACAATGCTGCTGTAGCACTTTACTGAATTGACAATTACTCCGTCATAAATAAATATTTTTTCAATTAAGCAAAAAAAAAAAATGTGGAAATTGCAAACACCATGCACAAACTGTGAGTAAAATTCTGACTATCAACCTAATTCAGGTGGCAAAAAATAATTCGAAGTTGTCCTGTTTTTCTGGACACCAAATATGCGTGACCCATAAAGTGATGCGTTACCCTTTCCCCTTCTCCGCCTCGGTTCCCTTACTCCGCGCTCAACAGATAACGAAAAGTACAATGAATGCCGTTTTGTGGCCGTAAACCATTGAGGAAAAGGAAAATTGTATTTTTCTGCATCTGCCAATTCCCCAAGGAGAGACAATTTTATTTTTCCGCAGGTGATGTGTGATTTCAGAATGCAATTTGTTACAGATTTTGTATCAACGAATTATTGAGACATTCGCAGTTCTGGTCCATAGATAAATCATGTATCTAAATTCTAGTCATTTGTAGTTTGTGTTCCCAACAAATTTTAGATATACCGCGTATTACAAATATCAGGTGCTCTCTATTTTCAATTTCAGATATCTCACAATTTCTATATAATTTCAATCTCTATTTTGTTAATTCCAAACACACACTATCCAAAAATGAATTTTCACATAAATGAGTATTCCGATAAATTGTCGTTTAGTAAAAAAGTTATTCGCATTAGCGATCCCATCAGACATAGAAATGTCGCAATTAATTTTTTTTTTTATGTAATATTGGCAATAATGCAATTTCACAATATCAGCCGTTCTACATTCGGATATTTAAAATCTTGACCCTTGCCCATTCGGACGACCGGGAATCAGATAACAAAGGTTCTACTGTATTTATCGTGGAAAGGATAAAACAAGAAACTCGAATAAAGATTTTAACGATCATACGTAGTCGATTGTACGTCCAAATTGTAGGATGACTGAAATGCATTTGGAAATACATCGAAGTAGATTTATGTATAACTTAACGAACTTAACATAGAAGTTTACCTTGGACTCGTTTGTTCTTTGCTGTTATCGGCGTCCGCCGCTTGCTCCCCGGTCGCGCCGGACGCGGCGCTCGATTTTGGCTTCGTAACCATAACAACAATAAACTTCTTTTCATCAATGTTGTACTCCGTTAATGGTTGATCATCGTTTAAAATTTTTCCTACAAATCATATGCATATACATATGCGTGTACAAAACAATAAAAAAAAACTTAACATATCACATGTAATATAGCAAGTCTATTAGAAACTATCGAAAATGTGTATGTCTTTATTGTAAAACGAAAATCATCTTCGTAATATTTTTTAAAGTTTTTTTTTGTTTGTGGACAATCGAATCAACGACAATGGCCCACGTACGATAGAACATAAATCTCGTTTAAAATAGATAGTTCGTTTTTGAGGTTATGTTATTCGGGTACGATAACTTACCGGCGTAAATCAACTTCTGATGAGGTGCCGAAAAACCCTTCTGTGCTTCGATTTTTTCTTTGAGATCTTTCACCTTAAAATTAAAGTCAAGAGTCACGAAAGATCGACGCTCGAACGAAAAAAAAAACTTGAAACCCAAAAGTGAATGACTCTGGAATTTTTTGTACGTACCGTTTTTGACGGATCAATTTCAACGGTGAACGTTTGCTGTTGTAGATTTTTTAATGTGATAATCATTTTGGTTTAATTCGACGATACTTGTTTCTTCAGAGACGCAGCGAGTCGCGGAGTTGTACATATAAGGCAAAGCAGAATGATGTTTTGGTACGAAATTTTGCGACGATGAGTCGGCACTGCGGGCTCTGCTCACGGATGTGAACGTGCGAAGCAGGTGCCCGATTCTATGATCGTCGCTACCACAGCTTTGAAACAGCTTCGTTACTATCGCGTTCGTGTAATTTTTTTCTTTTTTTTCCGTATCTGTGTACGAGTGCGCTCGGTGCGCGGATGTGACAGCAATGACATGGGAAGTATTACGGAAATCGCCAACGAGTGGGTACACCGAGCGGCAATGACCAATAAAAAATAGCGATATTTCCTTCCTCCGTACAATTTTGGGGACTACGTGAACCAAGACGGTCCGGGAATGGTTGACGCTAATGCGTCGATGTCATTGGCTAGTTTGCAAGATTTTAGGGATGCTTTCGCATGAGGCGTAACTTGCGTGTAGAAATGTGGAAATATCGGTATTTTAATATTTCTTAACATTTACCGCATTATGACGTAATTCTTTTGTCTACATTCGTCTTGTGAAAATATGGTCACGACATTTTTTGGTAAATTTACCGTGAGATCATGTATAATCCATCTATTTAAAGATGAGAATAACGGTTGAAAAATCTAAAACTTCACCTACATAGTTGTGAAATTGATGGTAATTTTTTTTTTTTTTTAAGATTGCCATAGCATTCTTTGAAAATGCACTGTGTGTGGGGAGATTTTAAATCACTGTGAAACCATATGGTTTTATTATGAAATGTGGTTATTTTCAAAGCGCTCACGTATTGTATTTTTAAGGTAACTATTATCGGGCACATTTACCGCCCACATCTCTATATCGCAATGCCCTCCGGCCCCGCCGCAAATTTAAAAAAAGTTTAATTATGAATAAAGCGTCAAGATGGAATAATTTTGGGAATACCGATGTGCGATTGGTTACCAAAAGTTGCTTTTCATGTGAGCAGCCTTAGTGATGAGAAACGATCGGTATTTCCTGGAAAACTAAGATTTTGTGACAGTCAAGCGACGTCAATTTTTGTAGAAACGAATTGGCGTTCATATGACTGTCGTTTTCATCTCCAAAAATGATCTATCCTTCCTTGTGTGTTTTTCTTGCCAGATAAAAAAGATATCGTTGCTAATAGGTTCAAGCGTAAACATGATTGGACGACAACACTCTGTGAGCCCAATGACGTAGTTAACATAGTATGAGCATTTTTGTAAATACCGTTGTAAATAAATGCTACAAAAATTGAAAAAAAATGAATAAGCTATAAATACATAAACAACTGTCTTCGGTTGACAGTTCAATTGCGACGATAAAAGAAGTAAATTGCCATCTTTAGAAATTGACTAGCTGGGACGCTGATGTGAATGGGCCGATGGGTTAATCTCGACGGCAGCGCCATTGTCATTCCGTATTCTGCAGTCACCTCCACGTTTTTGATCCATGAATTCTCGAGCTTCGCCTGTCACCTCCCTTCATGCCGCTCGATCAGAGGTCGGACTTTGAACTGTTTTGCCAACCCAATTCAAAGTTCACTGCAAATTTTCGCGATAGCCCGATCCATTTTATTTTTTTGTACGTTTATATCTTCAGTAGCGTTAACGTCGGTAAACCTCGCCCGTGACAATATGATTAATACAGGGTGAGTTGTTGCGATCTGACATTTGTTTCTTAATAAAAATATTGTTGAAAACACCCAATACTGCGTACAGTGCAATGTATCGCGGTATTGTAGTTTCTGCCAAACCAACCACAATTTATCCGGTTTGTCCCGTGTGGACAAAATGAGAGTAAATAAACCGGCCTCATTTTATTCGCGAAAGACTTAGAATTAATGACAATACTGTTAAAACGTTACAAAGGTGAATATTTCGTAGCACGTAAGTAACCCTTAAAATTTCGTTTCGTAAATTTTCACCACTTTTTAGGCGGTCACTCTTTTTTTTTATTAATTCTGTGAACAATTAGATTATATGGAAGTCCCCAGAAACGCAATGTTTGTATTCATAAATTGTATCCGAGTAGTTTCTTTTATACAAACTGGAATGTTTGGAAAAGCTGTAATTGTAAAACCTGTTACAATTGGATTGTTACAAAGCAACAATTTCTTTTGCTTTTTAATGTTAACATTAGTTAATATTAGTATCATAGCTTGTCGCGCAACCTTTGATTTACATGCATGGGGTAGTTGACGGAAGGGGAAGATAACAAAGACTCTATAAGTTGGTGTTTAACTGTTGACAACAATTGAAATTGTATAGCAAAATTTTCAGACTGTGGTGTGGAAGAATTTGCGTTGGTATGGAATGAATTTTTATATCTCTTCACTGACTTCTCATTATTTCATTGTCATGACTCGTCATGTTTGATTGGATGTTCAAGGTACAAATGGAAAATTTTATCACATTGTTTGTTTCTTGTTTCAAGAGCTCTGATTTATGTTGACATTTTAGTTGATGGAATGAAGAGATGCCAAGGACACGTCAAGCTGACGATTTACCCGATGATTGCAATTGACATTATGCAATGCCATTGTATGTTGCGAAAACATTTGCCATAAATACATTGTGATGTCTGTTTACAAAGTAGGCTTCAGATTGTTACCCGTCATCATGAGTCATGAATTACTTAATGCGGACAGTGAGGTATTTGAGGAAATCAAGCTTAACGTATCCAGTTAAGTATATCAGTTTAAAGTATCCAGTCTGGCCCGACCGTTTCATCAGGTGAATACTAAAACCATGGCATTACAGAGTCTTCAACTCATGTCTTTAAGCAGTCAATCTCTTAAAGGGTAGTTTAATTACATAAAAATATTGCAACTGGGCACTTAACATTTTAAAAATTAATACTTAGAAAATCTTCTTAATGGATTCAAAAGTTGCATCTTTAATATGAAGCAAGCAATGTTTATGAAAGTTAAGACAATTTGGGTGGATTGGTTTACGATAAGATTGCAGTGAGAATGAAGTCTGTTATTTATTACCATCGGTGAATTCTACATAACATCTCTACATAACATCTACATTTCTTTGCAGACATTCCTGTAAAATACTTCTATGGTGAATTTTGTAGGTCATGGTTGCGCAATTTTCTGTGATATTGTAAAAAAGAGTCGGTGTTTTCAATAATCCCTTAGTTCGAATGTGTATTTAAATAAATAAAGTTACGTCTGTTTGAATGCCAAAAGTACGTCGTTTGTTTTTCTTATCTTCAAAATGCTGGTCGGAGAGAATGCTGGATAATCGGGAAATGCCAGCGAATTTTTATCTGACAATCGAGCGGCCACCTAACAAGCAAGATACCTCCGAGGGTAAAACAGCTAACCGTTCTGGAAAAATTTTATTATTGGCAATTCCATTTCATTGTTTAGCGAGAACAATTTTTTGTGCAAAAAATGTGAAAAAAAAAATGTCGCACATAAATACCACAGTCGGTAACAAAGTCTGTAATTAATGCCATTCGGAGACCGTACACATTTCTGGAAAATAGGACCGTATATACATCTGTCCATCCATCCAACCGTTATACGGTTGTATAGATGGACAGATGGGTGGATTTGGGCGGATGGACGGTTGGGTTCATGGGTTCATGGGTTCATGGGTGCATAGGTTCATGGGTTCATGGGTTCATGGGTCGATAGGTTCATGGGTTCATGATCCATGATCGGACTATGTTCCATCGTCCATGGTTCGTCGTCCGTCGTTCATCTATCCATCCGTCTATCACTCGGCTTGACTAGCCTATCCGTACAGCCCTAATATGGAGTAGACGTAAAAGTATTTTGTATTTTGAACTTAGAGCGCTCGAAAAGTACATAACATACCGGAAAAGTACTTGAGTTCTTAAAATTCGCATTTAAAATACCTAAAATACATCAAGTATTTATAATCCTGCCCAGCTCTGAACGAAAATAGGATTCCTCTGCGTCCATTAGCCCCGCAGTGGAATCCTATTTCCTTTCGATCTCTGCGTTGTGCCACCCTCGAAAGCAATGGCATTACAGTTTTTGCCGAGACGGTGTGTGAAGTTATTTTCACCTTGCGCCTTCCTTTGTGATGAATTTATCGTAAAAATTTAAGAAGTCAGATATTTATTAAATAAAAAATATTACCTTTTTACGAAAAACATTGCGACCACTGTTTCTCCGATATTTATAAATTTGATATATCTACAATAGAAAACTCGCTGGTCGAACGTTGTTCATTACCGGAGCTTCGAGAGGCATTGGAAAAACCATAGCAGTAAAAGCTGCTAAAGATGGTGCAAATGTCGTTATTGCTGCCAAAACTGCAGAAGCACATCCAAAGTTGCCTGGCACTATTTATACTGCAGCAAAAGAGAGTAAGTCATTTTTAGTACGTACCCGAAATAATAAAAAGTTCCTGAATGTCTAAGTGAAAGTTTTATTAACGTGTGGGGATAAAAAACAGGTATTGTAATAAGTATTTTGGTCCGGGGTAGATTGAACCATTTTTTGAGTGAATACATTGACTTCATTTCCACTTTTTCATCTCTTTCCTTACTTACATCTCGTTCACCATTTTTATTATTCTCCGGCTTTACAGCCTTTAGCGTTTTCTCACGCTCTCTCACTCCTGCATTCCCATTCACTTCTATTCTTGATTCTACCTTACTTTTGTATTTCTTACATGTTTCTTTTATCTCCTCACGCCGCCCGTTACCGTTTTTTCTTACCCTCACTGTTTTACTACTATTAAGGTGATGTGGTATAACGAATGCCGAATGCCGTTTTCAGACCACAGAACGCCGAGGAAAAAAACAATATTGTCGATTCTCGAGGGAAAGATCATTTCCTTTTTCCTCGGCGGCATGCGGTCTTAAAACGACATTCAGTACAGTTTTTGTTACCGGCGGTCATATTTGCCATCACTTTTCCCACTCAACCCGCGCTCGGTCGGTATCAAGCACTGTAATGAATTTTTTACAAGTGTACTGACATGGAAGTTCTGAAGATAAGTCCCATGAAAAACGGACTTGATACCCCACTTCAGATGTGGTTTCTCATCTGAATCCTGAATCAGGACCGCAGTATTTTACATACTCTTAAACATACTCTTTATTTTATATTAAGATGCGAACTGGTGTTATTATTAAAATTGTAGAGATATTTTCATAATTTATCAAGTTACTGATGTATTTTTAATATTGTATGTAGTAAAAGGGTTTATCCCGTACACTAATAAATAAATAAATAAATAAATAAATAAATAAATAAATAAATAAATAAATAAACGAATAATGCACCACGGCGGGAGAAAGCCCGCCGTCGGGGTTTCGAAAACTTGATCTTAAATCGTTGTGATTCGTTTTATCATGGGACGCATAAAGGACGTTATGTTTTTGTTACAGTTGAAGAGGCTGGCGGTAAAGCACTGCCGTGCGTCGTGGATGTGCGGAATGAAGCGGATGTACGTGCCGCTGTGGACAATGCGGTCAAGAAATTTGGCGGTATTGATATCCTCATCAATAACGCCAGTGCCATTTCTTTAACCGGCACGCTGTCGACAGATATGAAAAGATACGATCTCATGAATAATATAAACGCTAGGGGAACATTCCTTGTGTAAGTACTTCGTTTGGTGTGGTCGTTCAATTTGCGCTGGAACTTCATTTATCCGAACCACTGTAGAAAAAGTGTATCTGGGATAAGTGCATTTTTTTCCTTCAAATCTCTGATGATACGGAACACATACGCAACATGTCGCTTCCTCTGGTTTATCCGGTTTAAAAACTGTCGCGAATAAAGACTACCATTATTTTTAATTAATCATACCAAGGATGCACGATCAAAATCGAAGTCTTACGGGAAGCTCAATCGTTATACGTTTCATGTAAGAATTTGCTTTTAACCGACAATGGTCAACAGCAGTGAAAATAATTGATTACCGTTTTTGTTACGGACCGAGCTCGGGTTGGACCGATATGAGGGAGAGCTCGTATGAGTTGCTCCAGATAAAACGAAGCCTCGTTTAATTGAAGTCCGGATAAGAGAGGTTCCACTGTAATTGTTACAATTTTTTCGAGTGGGGTCAGGTCGGATAATTTGACTCGGATTTTATCGGATACCGAAGCATGCGTCGGGCACTGAACGAATATGAAAGTGTATAGTTACTATTAATGCTTCCAGGTCCAAGGTGTGTCTGCCGCACTTGTTGAAAAGTTCAAATCCACATATCGTTAATATCAGTCCGCCTTTGAATATGAAACCAGTTTGGTTCCAAAATCATGTTGCATATACGATGGCGAAGTATGGAATGTCCATGTGCGTTCTTGGAATGGCGGAGGAATTCAAAGCAGAGGGAGTCGCAGTAAATGCCGTGTGGCCGCGAACAGGTACGTTCCCGAGTGACTCTCGGTAGAGCAATCAGGTCGTTTTTTCCATTCTAACAATTTAGCCGGATATTCATCAAGATATTTGATTGTCTGCGAGGAAAGCGCGCAAAACATGGCTTGAAATGCTAAAATAACTTCTAAAATTCTGAAACATATCGATGAGCATATCCATAAAAATGTCGGGTTTTTTTAGTAGTAGTAGTAGTAGTAGTAGGAAGTTTATTGCCAATACATAACATGTAACACGTTTTGATACCTAACAAATTTATCTCTGTTCACCTATATTGCATACTGTCAATTGGCAATCGACCGCAGCCCTTCAGCCAGATCTTTAAATTTTTTATTTTTTATTAATCAAAACAAATCTTCCTCTATGAAAGTGAAAAATATTGCAACGAATTGAACAGAGCGCTTTAAATCAAATCAGATGGAGATTATAAATTTCTATACGAAGTCTATCGATCTGTAAGATTTACCATAATTTATTTTTACCAGCGATTTACGAACGATTTATAGAGAAGCAAAAAATATTTATTCACGATAAAAAAATGATCGGCCAGTGACATTTGAGATAGGGCGCGAGGCGTCCGCTCGACACAGTCATGTACTACAATTTATTTATTTATTTATTTAAGGGGAAAAACCCTTTTACAAAATATATAATATAGTCAATTTAATAATAGTAATACTGAATAATATGTAGTTATATTGTTACAGTAGCGTACATTACACTATAAACGAGATAGCACAGATAACAAATAGGGCGTCTTTACAAAAGTATTTTTTTTAAGTACTTAGTGTCAAGACGTTACCGCGTCGCTTGATAAGAGACGCAAATTAGTACTTTTGGATGGCATCATTTAGTTGGAATTTTTTTCTTCGCTGCCATCTTCGATTGAGTCTTGCATACCGAATCCCGCATTTTTTCTTTCGTACCTGGTGGAAACAAGAACACAATTAATAATCTTGAGCATTCGCAAATCACAGTGAAGTGACATAGGCTCGATAGCGAGAGGGTCAGCTACAAACAATCTTCAAGGTACATTTGTTTATTCAACGTAACTAAGTTCCAAAATAATATTGTTTCAGCCATTCACACAGCTGCGATCGAGATGTTGAGCGGTCCGGACAGCAGAAACGTCAGCAGGAAACCCGAAATCATGGGGGACGCGGTATACGCGCTGATTTGCAAGGACAGTAAATCTGTCACAGGACAGTTCTTAATAGATGAAGAAATTCTTAAAAACGAGGGCATAGTCGACCTCGCTCAATACGCTTGCAATCCGGGTGAGCAGCACTGCTGTGCATTGCATAAATGCAATGTCACGTTAAACAAGGACCATTGTGCTCGATCTATGGATAGCCGGAAGTCTTAACGACATGTATAATGTCGCGGTCGATAACAAATGACCTTCCACATTTTCTCCGGTACTGTTAATATGTTGGGCACAAGCAAGTTATATTTATATAGCTCGGTGGGAAAAAGGCGATTTTGCGCACGCTTCGCGAAAACCCCCATTTTCACACCTCGTGAAATAAAACTTTGTACGATACTCGTGTGAAAAACGTTTTGTGAACTCGTGTGATTGCAACATTCGCCTTTGGCTCGGGCTGCAAATTCGCACTTGTCGGAAAAAGGTTTTTCGCACTAATGTCAAAATGTACTATTACATGAGTCTATCTATTGCCTGCGAAAACCTAATTTACTTTTGCCAAAAATCTTAACAGTCTCAAGGAACATAGGCTATTTGTTACCGACTGAGCGCGGGCATGGTAGGCGGAAGGACGTTCATATGGCCTCAAAAGATGATGTGTACCGCCGTTGGTAAAAAAAAATCGGCAACGAATGCCGTTTTGAGACCACAAACAGCTGAGGAAAAAGAAATTTGTTTTCACCCCGGGATTTAGCGGATGGAGTGAAAAACGATTTTGTGTTTTCTCTGCTGTCTGCGATGACGAAACGGTATTCATCACAGTTTTTATTACTAGCTATGAATACCTCGAAAAATACAGAAGTTAATCAAAAAAAATTGTCATGGAATTAAAGTTTCATGGAATGAAAGTCACATACATTTTCCATGTGTTTAGAGTACAAAGACAACCTGATGCTTGACTTTTTCTTGGATTCCAATCTCGGAGATAATGCGGGGCAGACTGGTAGCTCGTCTTCCGAGACGCAAACATCCGGCGGCGGGTCTGTGAACTTCGGAGATGGAAAAGTGGCGAGCATTTTTACCGCTATAAACAAGAATTTGTCACCAGAACTTGTTAAACGGACTGGAGCTATATATCAATTCAATGTTAAGGGTATGGTTACAGTTTCATATATATAGACATGTTAACAGCACATCTCGCCATTTGTATCCATCATTATATATAAAGTAAAAATCATTCGATTTAATTTAGATGCCGCGGCTAAAAAAATATGAATGAATAACAATTATATTATTGTTATTATTACATCGTCTATATAGTGATCATTTCGATAAAGTATGAGTAACTTTTATTCCGCAGGTACAGATCTTAACGATATGCATTTTTTGTTCTTTTTAGGGTATTTCATTCATTTTTGAATTCCGAATGGCTTTTTTAAGAATGAATCGGAAGCCAGTTATTCGACAAATAATTTTTCGCAAAATGATCAAAAGAATTATGTGGAAATGAATAATGTGTGCAGAGAAATCAATTCGGAAAAAAATTTTAACATATTGACAGATGCATGTCATTGCTAATATTTCGTTTCGTTTATAAAATTGCCAGGGATATGGAACATTTAGAGTATAGCAGTATTTATCCATACGTGACCGTGGGCCATTCAACTAATGTCGCTTTATTTTTCTTATCCTAGGTGCTGAAGCGGGTACTTGGTTTTTGGACTTGAAGAATGGAAGTGGCACTACCGGAAAAGGAGAATCGAATCATCCACCAGACGCGACTCTTACCATGGATTCGAGTCATTTCTTCGAACTGTTTTCTGGTAATAATTAATTAATTATGGAAGTAATTATTGAATCCCAAGAGTTTTTCTCGAGTGTGTTATTAACTTTAGTTTTTTAATTCAAGGTAAGGTGAAGGCTACATCAGCCTTTATGACTGGTAAATTAAAAATCGACGGAAGCCTGCAGAAAGCGATGAAGTTGGAGAAACTGATGACCAGTTTGAAGTCCAAACTGTGATGGGGTTCCATGGATCGAAGCTGCAATATTGATCGGCGCAGTTCGGAAGATGATATATCGTTGGAAAAATATCGATCAATATATATTTGCCACCACAAATAATTGTTATGAACTTTATAAATATTTATATGGAAATAAAAAAAAATTAAAATCACGACTAGCCATGAATATCGATCGTGGGTTGGCACTTCAAGTACGGAGAATACTGAAAACGTCAAAAATTTAGTATCAACCAATTGAAATGTATAGATGGATCGTTTATTAATTCGATTTTCGGTATGGTTATGCGAACGTCTAGCGTCATGTAGCGTCAGTAAACAACACACTCCCGTGAGGGATTGCGCGCGGTCGGGCTGCGTGTACCAGTACTTCTGATGAACTCACTAGATGGCGTATGATCTCGCGGTTTCTCGAAAACGAAAAAGTCACCGATTAGCTATAAGGTAGACGCACGACGGCTGTATACAGTGTACACTTTTCGGTGTGAAACCATCTATTTTTTGATACTCTGACGGTTTACACAAGTTCTTACACCGAACCGATCTACTCTAATCTATCAATGGCAAACCAATTTTGATCAGAAACGTTTATATATTTTTTTAATTCAGTCCAATTTTATAAATCATGGTTGGTTTGAGGTCGGTCACTCGACCTCAGGTACTTGGTGGACTTCGAATGATCCCTGAATCATCCTTGGGAAATCGGTGCTTGCCGATGAAGGAAAAATCTGGCAGCCTCGAATCTTCCTGGAATGATCATTCAGAAATCATTGTTCGACGATCTGGGAAAAAGCTCTCAGATCCACGATTGTTCATTGACCATTTTTTACATTCGCAAAAAACGTTTGATTCTGCAAAAAGTTGAAATACTTTATAAATACCATCAAGAAAATACACGATACCTTTTCGTCCTCCTGGCATTGTATAATTTTCTTCAAGCTTCGTTGGTTTTCTCAGTAATGAGCTCTTCCGTAAGTCCTACTTACATCGATTGAGTCCCGTTTTGTGCAGCTTTGTTCAATGTGACTGAAGCGTTCTGACATATGAATCATATTACATATTCACAAACATAATTCCATAGTTGACGATGCATCTCTACATCGGTATATCGTACGCCTTGCGCAAATCCTGTATGCTATCTGGTGAACCTTGGGCTTCCAGCAACGCAAAGATTGTTTGGAGCACTGAAACAGTGCATTGGTCGTATTATGTCATGGGACAAAAGGGTCGTGTCAGGTAAAATGATGAAAATGTAATGTTTTAACCCTTCACGCACGAAGCAATTTTGGCCAGGCGCAAATAACACTGACGTCTTTTTTTGCATCAATTGCATAACTGCAGCAATAGAGAAACTCCATGAAACTTGACAGCATTTTTTAAATCTCATCTGATTACTCAACAAATAATTTTGGGTTTGCAGATTGGCGAAGCTAAGAAGTGTACTTTTAAGATTCTTCTCGTTTAATAACAAATCTACTTTTAAGTGCCATTTTTGCGACAATTCATTTTATCAAAGGAGTTTTTAAAAACACTGTACCTTTTCTGTCATTCTCATCAATGAACATTTTTACTATAGAAAAACGTTTCAATTTTGCGAGAGACTGTAGAAAGCGATACATCAGTGTCGTATCTTCGGATGTGAAGAAATGCCGTTCGAGGCACCGAAGAATAGTACTCAGCATTTCACCGTCCAATTTGTTTCCTATAACTAATTATTAATTTTATGTAAAACTCAAAAGATCATCCACCCGATAACATAAGATATTAAAGTCGAGTATTGAATTGTCACCTGTATCGAAGTCGTCTGGTGCCAAAGCTTTCAAAAGTCTCCCATGTAAAATCAATTCGGGATCGTTCTTCAGAGAGTGCCACAGTCTGAGGAACTCGTATGGTGTCTTTATCCGATCGAATTTTTTGTCGCTCATCGATTCCAGTTTGGGACTGACTTTTTTCTTTGGTAGTTCATTCATGCTAATACCAGCAGCTAAGTTACCAATCGTTCCGTTATCCCCAGTACCAAAATTCGGCGCGTTACTGGGGGGAAGTTTCTTCGTCTCATCATTATTTGACTCTGGTTGTTTCAATGTTTCCTTGGGTTTTCCGGCAAATCCGGTGTTCGGTATTTTTTCAATAATCGTTGCAGATTTTTTCGTAATCCCTTCGTTATCCCCAGCACCGAAATTCACCGATACCGTTTCAGAATCCCGTAGTTTTGCGGGTGTGTACTTTGATCCACGAGGGTTCAACTTTTCCATAGGTTCGTCGTACACCTCGTTTGGTATCTCTTCGATAACTACCGAAGATTTCTTGGCAGAGATGCTTGTATCGGTAAAGATGTTGGTATCGGTAAAGATGCTCTGGTACTTCGGGAATTTTGTGGATCTTTGTATCGTTTTGGAACAGTAGGCATCCCTAATGTGAGGCAGCGGTGAGGAATGCTGAGATGAGCTTGGCGCATTATTGCAGAAACAAATTTGGCGACGATTTGTCTGAGAAGTTGATTCGACGGAGGTGGAATTGAGAGAATCGCTGGGATTTTTTGAATTGGTATTACTCTGTGACAATGTCGTGGAATGTTGGGGCGTCCTGCAGCTTTGGCCATTTTTTCCCAATTTCTCGTTGCCGGACGTGGATCCGCCAGGAGAAGAATTGCGTTCTTCTGATTTCGTCGTTGATCCTTCCTCTATTTTCATTCTGGAATAATGAAACTCATTCAAATTGGATCCGCTTAATTGTAAAATTATTGTAAAATTATTTGCCTCGTATACCTAATTTTTTTGGAGTCGCACGGTGCTCTCAGTTTATTGAGTGCGTTGATGGCTACTTTGTTTGTCGGCTCTATTTTCAGGACTGCCTCGTAATCGGCCAAAGCCTGCATGAGGAACGAAAAAATAAATCATAATCGTCACAATCATTCGTTATTTACAGTTGCATGTGGTGTTACGCACTTGGGCTGTCTTTTCCAAATGCTCCAGAGCCAATCCTCGACGGAGAAGAGCTTTTATGTTCGTCTGATCCTCAGAGATTACCCTGTTACAATCGCTTACCGCGTCGTCGTAACGCTGCAGTTTTATACAAGTCATCGCACGATTGTTGTATGCATTTATTGTCGCATCTATGGAGATGCTAGAGTTGTAAAACTGGAGAGCCTCTTCGTAATCACGCGCCTTAAATGCCTCGTTTCCCTTTTCCCTTTCTTGCTCTGCCACCACGGTTAATTCAGTTCCGGTCAATGTAACTGAAAGAAATAACTTCGATTAATAATTTACATCTATCCCTGAGACCTGATAAAGATATTTGAAAATCGTCTGCAATAAACTAAGTTCGGTAAATATAATTTTTTTTATTTGTCCCCATTCCTTTAACTATTTTCCCAATGACCCTCGAAGTTTCAAATAGAACTGCTTACGTCAATTATAAAAAAAGACTCACGTTTATTGAGAATAGCTTCACTGGATTCCTTGCGCATTTTCTCCTCTTTCTCCCGAAGTTTTTTTTTATTCCTCTTCGCCTCGGCCTGCTTCTGTTCGAGCTGGAGATCAATACGATTTATTTCCGTATCAGCATCGTATTTATCCCATCCCGCATAGTCGCATGCACCTATTCGCTGACCTTTTTCCCGACGGTCCGACGGTTGTTGCTTTTTCTATAGAAAATGAAAAGAAAATAAATGACAAAGCTTTTTTATGAGAAGAAATAATAATAATAATAATAATAATAATAATAATAATAATAATAATAATAATAATAATAATAATAATAATAATAATAATAATAATTTGATATCGTACTTTTGTTTCATTGAGCTTTATCTGTCTAATGTCGGGCTGAGCATTACACTCGTTTATCAGTGTTGCTCTTCCCTCGTCTAAATCTTTCTCGCGCAATTTCATCTCGGTCATCCATTGATATATGTCATTTTCCAGCATCATCCTTTTCTCGGGTGCTAACATGTCTTTTGTCAATACAGGTTCAGCTACCCTCAATATAGCACTTTGTGGGTTGATCGCAGCTAATCGTTCCTCAGCATGTTTAGTTAGGTCTGGGTAAATTCCCTCTTCACCTGAGCTGTTAACAGGGCATAGCAAATTAGATTCGTACAACGTTCCATTTATTGCTGCACCGTGAAAATAAAGGTAAGAGTGTTTTTCTTAAATTTTTTTTTGTCAATCATTTACGAAAATATCGTTGGAACGCAATGATAGTTAATAGAGATTAACGATGTCTCACGTATGCACGAAATAACAATAATATTTTTGGAGTTTTTCAGGCGTCGCCCGATAATTTTTCACTTTTTTTTTCCTCATTGATCGCAGCTTTTATTCATTGTCCACTGATAAAACAATACAGTTGAATCAACTAAAGATTCGGGCAAGAAAGTTCAAATAGATATTTTGTTGGTACAGCTAAAAGATCAGTTAGTGGTCAAAAAAATGTTAGACGATTTCCCAAAATATTTTTGAGGCATTAGTAAAATATTCTGTTCGACCAACTAAATATTTATTTGAACGTCCCTACCCGAATCTTTAGATGATTCAACCGCATTTTTTATCAGAGTCGATCGATAATAATTATAATGCAGGATTTAAATAAACATCAAAGTACGGTCGATATTAATATCGACCGAGTATTGGAAAAGTGAATTTTTAGCTATTTTAACACTCATTTTGAGTAACTAAATAATTATTTGCTGTATAAAAAAAATACATCATTTTTCTGCCGAAAATGTATAATCCATTTCCCGTTTGTTATGAATACGCTAATGAAAAAGCCTCGATTGTAGGATTATCACATTGCCGTATCTGACCCCTCCCCAAAAAAAAAAAAAAACCTTTAAAATAAAAACCAAAATAAATTTTTTGGAAAGCTCACAAATAACAATTACAACACGACATTTAGCATAGTTTGGTCGAGAATCGACATTATTGTTTGTAAAGAAATCAATTAATGAAACAACGAATTAAATTTTTTAATTAAGTGTATTTTTTAATAAAATGCTTCGTCCGGACGCGTCTTATTATTATCCAATAATGCTGTACTCACCGAAGGATGAGAACTATGCGCTCCAGCTCCTTAACTCCGGTACATCGCGTTACGTATTCGTACGACAAATGCTCGATTGGTATATCGTACCGCTCGAGCAGTGACTTTTTTTTCACAAACTTTTTAACCGTCACGAGATCCGCGTCCTCGTTGCCCATGCTGACAAAAATTTCTCTGTTATTCGCGAGTTAATTTCATTTAACTGCCCCGATTGCGGCGTTCACTCTGAGGCTGCAGCGCTTGATTACACGCGTCTCCATGGTTACCGATTCCCATATTTTTCCATTATAGTTTCGTGAAGGCTGCAAACGGAATCTCGAGCAATCATTGGATGAGAAAGAAAACTATTGACTGAAACGAAAAATGTAACGATAAATGCGCAGGTTTTTATTATTCGGCCTTTGAAGAGATTTAAACTTTTTTTTATATTGAAAGTTTGCGACACTACGACTTTCTTGAACGCTCCGCACGACGGTGGATTTGACAACCTCGTACGAATGCGCTATCGAGAGGTCGGTAACAAAAATTTCTCATGATAAGAGGCCGGCCGGACGTGACTGATGATTTCGTGCGTCGTCCGCGTGATGGCAAAAGCATTATGATGTCTATATAAACGTCAAATCATCAACCCCTTTATTTTATATAAATACTTTGCAGCTACCACCTTAACATTTATTAGTCGTGATAAAAAAAATAATGTTTAAAATTGCCTTCGACCCAATTTTAGGGTCGAAGGCAATACCTACCGAGCTATAGCTTAGCTCGGTAGGTATCGACCTTCGAGCTTCATAATTACACAAACGCGGACATGTTTACACAATCCGCGAAAGTGTCCATAAATGTTGAATTACATCAACTGTAAGGTGACTCTCGTATAGCAATAAACTGTTGCACGAAATCGATAAATTGTTTTGCTTTATTTTATTAGCGTAAAAAAAAAAACGTTTCAGGTTTAACGATGATAAGAATAATCATAATAATAACAACAATAACAATAATGAGGGTGTTAAAAATATATTTGCCAATTCTCACTCTGCAAACGTAGATTTTTACCTCGCAAGACAAAACGCTCAATTTTACACGTTTAAATGCAATTCTATGAATAAGTGCAATACTATGAATTTTATAATTAAATGCAATGTAATACAATGAATTTTATACGTCTAAATCAAGTGAGGAACACCTTAGGATCTTTTGCTACTGTCTCACTTTAGCAAGGTGTTATGTTTTTATCATTTTTGTAATTTTAGAATTCTCTAGATGGGGACATAAAAATTTACATACTTTTGTGTGCGCAGAAAAGCACTTTTTGCATCGCGTACGGGAAAAATACTGCGCAGGCGTACAAACACAATTTGGTATTTTTTCCCGTACTAGAGCGGAAAAGTGCCTTTCTACGCACACTTCACGGGAATGGAATGCGTGATTTTCGTGAATTTGTGAGGAAAAATTATGCGAATGGCATGGTCGTAAAAAAGGGAGCTCTGACTCGTGTGAATTTTCACACTCGTTGAAAACTCCCTTTCTACGCCCTTGCCATACAAATAACTATTACACGTGCCAAAGTCTTTTTCCCTGTTTCTGTCTTCCACTTTTTAAAATAATATATTTGAAAAATTCATGGGCGATACCACATTTGATTTGATTAAATTATGTATCGCTATTGAGACAACTTTTACGATTGTTTCCCAGCGCTTGTTTGTCGAGGTGACGCATCAATTTGTAACCAATAGTTTTCGAGAATGGAAAATAGAATGTAGGAAAAATATGCTAAAATGGGTCTTTTTGCCGTTATAAGGTACAATGCATGGTAACTTACGCATTTGTATAGATGATAGGCACTGAATCTATAATTATTGGATAACATTTTATCTATTGTTGCTATCGTGCGCTAAGCAAATATTTATTCGAACGATGCCGGAGCAATTTTAACGATATTACTATCTGGAGCACGGCCATTACATAAACAGCTGATTTTTTTTGTACCGTTTTAAAATACACATTTTTTTACCAATGTTTTTACAGTTTTACAGCGGTTTTACAATACCACGGTCTGTAATAATAACTGTAATAAATTTACTTTTACTATGCTGGCCATTAAGTAAAAAAGAAAATTGTTACATGAAGTTGGATTTATATCCGCTTCGTGTAAAAATTTGCTTTTCACCGGAAGTTGTTACCAAAGATGAGAAAAATTGTAAATGCCATTTACAACCGGTTGACGGAAGCATCATCGGACGCTGTATTAAATTGTAGGGGAGAACGGGGCAAAATGGGGCAACGAGGCAAAACGGGGTTTTTGGGCAAAACTAAATTTTCCAATAATTTTTTTATTGGACAAGGTGGCAAAACTGGGCAGAAAAGCCTGATGTATCCGATAGGGCAAATTCGGGCATCCAAAAATTATTGGACAATGACGTTTTGCCCGAAAACCCCGTTTTGCCCCGTTGCCCCATTTTGCCCTGCTCTACCCTAATTGCATATTTGTCAATGTTCATAACATTCTTGGATGTTACAAATGGACACGCATTAAGGGCATGTGATACAGTTCGGTAATTAGCAAATCGGTTTCCCTATTTTTGCCACGACTATTAATATTTTAAACGAAAAAAATTTAGATTTTCATGCATCTATAATACCTACGAAAACCTAATTTGCTTATGTCCGAGTTTTGCCACCTTGTCCGGTCCAAAAATGATTGGAAAATTTATTTTTGCTCAAAAACCCTGTTTTGCCCCGTTGCCCCATTTTGCCCCGCTCTCCTCTACCTTATTTTTACGTTCAATTGTGTCACCAAAAGCGTGTTTATATGGAAAATGTTGCGCAGGCAGTCTTGTGACACGAATAATGAGCTTTATCATTGATAAGACGGTTTGACAGTTGAGATTGATAACTCAGATTTGTTGATTTTAACTCCAAACTTTATCGTTATCGGAAATATTTTTATTTTCATGTGTGAATCTCCTTCGCAAGATTCTTAAATCTTGTCTTAAGGGGTTGCACTAAGTCGAAAGATAGAAAAAAAATGGAATGTCCGTAATTTTTGGTTACTAATAGATTTTTGTTCAGATCCAATTTTTTTTATTAACGAATCCATATACCGAAGAATTTGTAGTATTTTTCTTTTGCATAAAAAATATTGAATAATAATGCAGCAACAGCCGTTATCGTGACAGACATTTTTTCGAAGGTGAGTGAGATTCAAAGATTCCTTTAGCATAGGATTTTCTTCAGTTCGTGAATGAACCAAAAGGGACGAAGAGTTTTTATTATTAACCGACACAGGATTTTTAATTACCAAAAAACGAAAAATGGTAATGTTAAAAAATCGTAATTTTTTCCTTAATCAGATACCATTACGTCAAAAATATACGTTCTTACGATAATTAACTATTAATTTGTCCGCAAAGTCTAAAAATCTTGAAATATCATCGAACAAATCGGGCACACAAAAATCACCTTTCAATCGATAAAATGCCTTATCGTCTGTAACATTTTTTTCGAGGTCTGAAAAAAATATTCTTTTTACCCCAAACAATGCCTTGCGTTGTGCGGAAAGAAAAGAAGAAAAAAAAACCTCTCAATTTTTCCATCACACATCGGAGACATTTTCTCTAAAAATAATTCACGCATATTCCCAAAAAAAAAAAATGTAAGCGTCTCGACTTAAAGAAAAAGATTTAAAAAAATAAAAATAAAGTGTTCACTTCTCAATGAGGAATGATATAAAAAGGAAGGGCGTTGGAGATCCCGAGAAGCGAATATCTCGCGCCGTGTTTCTCGCCTCGTTTAATCGGGTGGTAGGCGCGCGCGTTTACCCGTGTACGAAATCCGCGCTGATGTATATATCGCCGGTAGCCGCAATGAGTACCTACGATGTTATAGAGAGCGTAAACCCGAGTCGAGGTACAGTCTCGTCGGGAGGCCGAGGAGGGATGATTGGAGCTCCTCGACTCACGCGTGCAGAGGAGTCGCGAGCGGCGTCTTACCTGCGTTAACACACCAGTCACCTTGTAGCGTAGCGCGCGCGGTGCTGCTGCCGATGCCTGGCTCCGAGTAAAACGTGCGCCGCAGCCGGTAGTGCATATTAGACGGTGCGCCGGGACGAATGCGAGCATTCGCCGGCGAACGCTCGGCGCGAGTGGTCACACGTATTTCTACACACCGTTTTGCGCGCGCACTCGCACACGGAACGCGACCGAGCCAATATACATTAAGAGAAAGAAAGCACACAAGTAAATTAATTAATTCAAACAATCTTTAAGTAAAGAGAATTCAATTTTTTTTTAAATTCAACAAAAGAAAAAGAAAGTTGTTAATATTAAAAAAAAAAGTAAACTTGAAATAAATTGTGAAAAAAATGTACTGAAAATCGAGTCCGATAACCGCATCGCTCCGTCCTGTCGATAATAATTGTATTGTGCCAATAATTTTTTTTTTAAGTTTGTAAATCGGATAAAAACTGCAGCTGGCCGAGTGACGGAGAAAAAGAACTTTGGACTCGACGGTTTTTTCATTGAGGAGTCTCGGTTCGATGTGATACGGTATAGAAAGCGAGAGTGAGTGGGTCGTACGAATTTAGCCAACGTCCGTTGGACGCGCGCATCGCTACCGTGAACATAAGCGAACCCCGGAGTCAACGGGACACCTTGGTGGGCAGCGCGGGTAAACAAATTCGCGAAGTTTAATTTTCAGTGTTGAAGCCCCGACGGAATCGGAACGGAAGTACCGTGACGCCACTGTGCTACGAAACCGTTTATACTCCCGTCGTTTCTTAAAGTGTCTTCGAGTCGAAAAAAAACGAAGCAGGATACGCGTACTTGCTTCGAGATTTTTTGGCGTCGGTGAGTTCGAAGAGGTAAATATGTCATTATTAAAGTCGATCGGTAATTACACGGTCGATGACCCAGTTACATTGACCGAGGAACCTGACTTGACATAGTTGCGAGGACAAATCGAAAAGACTGCACGAATATTAATCACTGCAGCTTTTTTTTCTGTATTTTTTTTTCATTCAATTAATTATTTAATATTTTAGCGCAAAAAAATTATACTTGGCGAATTTTTGGTTGTTTTTTTTATAACGTTCATATGGCGATTCTTCGGATAAGCGGACGATATCGCATTTGAAATATTTTAGGGTCAATCTTGAAGAGCGATGACACAGCGCGAGCTTCGAATTATACAAATTTTCCAATAAGAGCTTATTACGACGATCTTTTTTTTTTCTCGACCATGTTTTTGAGTCAATCGACTTTACACGTGAATTTATATATTTTTGTGAAACGCAGTGAGATAGGAAGTGATTTTCTTTTAATTCGACCTGTTAAAGATTTTTACGTTAATACGACATAATGCAATAATCCAACGTCAAAGATACGCTGAAAAAATCTGTCGCTAAAAATATGCTGCTAGGACTTTGAGCACACATGTGAAATGTTTTGATGTTAAACAAAAATTTAACACATTAAAATTATTTTGCTTCAAAATTTAAAGAGTTACATTTTTCAATCGTTAAAAAATAAACAAAGTTGAAAGTCGTTGGGATGAAAATGTATTCATAGCGATTTTAACACATTGAACTTTTTAATGTTTGTAAGCTTGTTAATTATTAACAATGTGTTGTTGAAAAATTCGCTTCTGGGAACTTTGTCGCATTAAATTCAAAGCATTATGCTTGAACATTTTTTCACACGAAGGTTCAAAATAGTAGTAAATTTTTTTATCATCGTGTCTGGAAACAAGAAAAGAATATTATGGAAGTAAGGATGTTATCGCGATCGCAAGCCATCTGACATAGTTATCAGATCAATTTAATCAACAACAAACTGGAACTCGCGATTTATCGTTCGTCTCAGTTAAGATTACAAATCAAAGAGTTTTCGAGTAACAGATTTTCGCACCACATGTCGCGGGAACGTGTCACTGAAGATACGAAACTTTGCATTTCGGCTACTTTGCAATTAAAAAAAAAAATTATTTTACAAATTTATTACATTTTACAAGTATCACACTTTGCAAATTTTACAAAATTTTCTTTAAAAAAAACTATGCAAATTTTGCAGTAAATGTTGACCGTTTCAATTTTATGACGTGCAGTCGATTTTTTATGTTTCGAAATAAAGGTGCAAAGTAAGTTGCACATGGCGACTCATTCACTATGCATAGCTTCCTCTATGAGGATGCCAAAAATCGATCAACGAACTTTTTCATAGAGAAAACGACGTGCACAATTGTAATAAATGATCGACTCATGTACAAATTACTTTTACTTTGCACCCTTTTTATGCTTTTTTATGGTCTTTTACCCCTGTTTTATGGTCTTTTGACGCAGTCTTATCGGTCGACTCGGGACTTCCCCGTTCTCGATGTGATACACAAGTTTTCTCGACATCCAAGAACGATCCTCCAAATCCATAAAAAAAAATCTGCTGCCCGAGATCTTCGCGAAACGTAACGTACGCGAACAAAGAGGATTTAACGCGCGAATAAATGGAACAACGGGGCACTGATTCCATCCGTGTCATGACGTCATATCTTCCCGGTATGCGAGATTGTTATACGATCCCAGGCAAAATAATTGTATCGCCGAGAAATCTTATTTTACCGAAGAAAAGCCTGCGAGCGATACGCCGGCAGTCTAAACAAAACTCGTCGAGGTATCAATGTTTGTTCCATCGCTGGTTCTTTATGACTGTGGAGAGTTACAAAATCTTTGCATTGGAATCTCTCGATGAAGAAAAGAAGATAGAAAGGAGGCCTCGGGTCAACGTCTCCGTTGATATTCAACGATTAAACTATATCGTTACAATATTTATCGGTAAATCGATAATGATTTGTCATTTTTTATAAATATTTTTTATTTTTTATTTTTTCTCCCCCCACCGTAAGAATAATTTCTCGTTATCGCAAAGATATCGTATGCGATATGACGAATACGAGAGGAGAGAAAAAAAAGGCAACGACGACGAGGCGCCTGCGCGCGCGCGCGCGCTTACGAGCCGACCGCGCAGTACGAGTGAAAGCAACCCGAGGCTAAAAACAACGCGAGACGCAGCCAGTGACGCGTCGATGTCGCTCTCCTGTACGAGGAAGCAAGCGGGAGAAGGAAAGAAAAAGTAAAGACGGGTCACACAGCATAACTCGCGAGGATAGTCGTGCCCGAAAGACGTCTGGTCAGCTCTCAATGTACAGTACGAAACGAATACGATGTAGACGATAATCTCGAATCGACCAAGATCCGACACTTTCATGGTCGTACCGATACGAATTAATCCTTTTTTTATTAAATTTTTTTTTTTTTTATATGTTCAAAAAATATATCCAAAATACGTTATTGTCGGCGATTTTATATTATTATTTCGGGCTTACAAGTTGCTGTATATTTGACGACACATATTTTTTTGGAAATGCATCCTAAGATGGGATCGAACTATAAACATTTCTGGAAAAAAATGTATCTTGTATGTAACGTATATATTTTTCGATGCATGCCACTGAAACTTTCTTAAAAGACTTGGAAAATAATGTTATAAAAAAATGGCCAGGGTTTTATTTAGTGAACGGAACTGCTACGTTGCCCTTGAAATTGCATGATCTTGAAGTAACGCGGTCAAGAAAACTGGAAAAACTAGGAGATGTCAGAAAAATAACAATATTGAACTGATAATGACCGAAATGTCGGGAATTAGAAAATTAGATTGTGAGATAAAGTGTTACCGAATAATTACTAAAGAAAAAACATTATTTAGTTAAACGTTCTTTTTCATAACATTTTTCTTTCTAACTGTTACATTGTTGCACATTTTGAAGAAAAAAATCCAAATTTCTCATAACTTTCTCATAAACTTCTCACCCAAAAAGTATGGATACATTTTTTGTTACGATTGACGGTTTTGGTGTTATGCATTTTTTTTTTATTTCACTCTGGAAAACCATCAAAATTTTTACATGGTCGGCTGTACATTAGCAACTGTTAAAAATCAATGGTCCAATATATTTTAAACCAAAAGCACAGTATTAGAATACTATCTCTTAATATTCCAAATATATTCGTCAATTTTGGATTCCGACATTTTGTTCGCGCCGAATACGATGTCGTTAAGTTATGCATGAAAAATTTGGGTCCTGAGAACTTGAACTATAGCTTACACTTGAACGCAGATATCTTATATACTTTCTATCTGACAAACTTTGTCGTGGCTCCGCGACGAATATTTTTTAATTCAATTTTCTTTTTCAACGTTAAAAAAAGACACCATACATTAATGTTTTTACATCTTTACTTTCATGTCCCATCGATGTTCTCCAGAATTCCATCGACAAATGATTGCTTTAATCACAAATTTATTCGTAAAAACAATTTTACAAATTCAACAAATTTCGATATAGATTTTATACCACCAGATGAAAATTAGACAAAATATTTCGAAGTGTCACTGAATTTGTTAATTGTCGCCGGCGCCGCGTTTTGAGTGAAATATGTGCGTTAATATTAATTTACACGATAACATGTTTTAACCTTCCGAGTCACACGCCTTGTCCCTTTCGTCGCCCCGAGGGAGTCTGCGCATGTGTCGGTCACACAGTACGCTTTCTTTACGAGTTGCATTAACACGCACGAGCGTTTCCACTCTCTTCGTGTGGAAGATTGGGGTAATGGAGATCACCTAAGGGTGAATCCAAATATTCGAGTAAAAAAGTAACTTTTATCAACAAGCGAACATTGAGGGAAACCTTAAAACGTACATTACAATAACCTTAAAGCTCTTTGAGAAAAATAAGCACGTTGATATTTTTTTACAGTAAATAAATGTATCGATCAACATCATTGCTCACCCTTGAGGTAATCAAGTTTACCCTATCGATGCAGCTTTGACTCAGCTAGTTGACATTTGGTACACAGTTAAAGTGGTTACTTCCATTTGTTCTGGGCCATTTTCATAAGAATTGAAGTACGGTTTAAAATGTAGAATCTTTGAAAAAATTGCGTGTGATCTCTAACTTTCGTAAATGTAGAGCTATAATTTTAAAAGTGCACACAAATATAACGATTTTTGGCCGAAATTTATCCAAATGGATAGATTTTATGAAATTTTGAGTTTTTTTTTTACGAAAAAAATGCTCAAATTTGAAACGTGAATGGCTCGACAGTGAGCAAGCTTTGGTATAACATTTGCGGAAAATTTATCTAACTGTACATTTTGTAAGATTTTGAAAAAAAAAAATTATCGTACTTCCGACACGAGTTTTTGCAACAAATACTGCGCTAGGAGGGTATTTTCGGCTCCAGTCAAGGAGTATTCACTGTTGTGCTGCTATTGACGTATTGGTCAAAGGCTTTTCAACAAACCTTATCCATAGTCGTGCACGAAAGCAGGGAAATTATCGGGGCATTAATTATTTTTATCAAATACGATAAATGTCACACTGTGCCCCACGGGTAGTGTACAGTGTGCAGCGCAGTGGTCTGGCGTGTGCTAAGTCGTGCAAAATATGGAGTACAGTATACAGATTGTACATAGCGCTCGTTTATCGTGTGCTCTTTGCGTTGTGTTATTTTTCTTATAAAAAAAATTCGGTCGCTTCCACCCGAGATCTTTTGCCGCTTCTGTGATGTGCCCCGTTCGTGTGACTCGTAACAACTCCCAGTTTTATCGACTCGGAATTGGCAGTTTGTATCGTCGTCTTTCTTTTTCTGTTTCGATTCAACTTTATTTTATGAACTGAACATTTTCGACGAAATTTCGACCAAATGTTGACAATTGATCACACAAAGAAGAAATAGCTTCTTCCATGAGGAAGCAAAAATCGTACAACGAAAATGGCAAAACATCAGGAAGTCATGGGCAAATTACTTGGCCCCGTTTTTTGTCACAAATTATGTCACCTTCCAGCAGCCCGCGTTGATTCGACACGATTTTTTGCCTCGGTCCGTTCGTTAATCATCAATAAAATCATCAAAGAAACAATAAACGAAAAAATTATGCGGAATGAATCAAATTTTACCCGCTAACTAGATTCATACTTTGTTCACTTCGAAGCTCGGGGCATGAACGTGTCCGGAATTAATGGCGCTCACGCGTAACAGTGCGGTATTTTTTTTACCTCTCAATCGACGGTCACAAATTCGGCGGAGAATCTAATCGTGACCGATCTGCTTTGTGTTTCTTGATTTTGCTAATATGTACAATCTTCCTTTTTTTCAGCTCTCAGTCAGCGATCGCTTCATGGACCGCGGACGCGGAGTTGCTTGGTCGTTGTCCGCCTTGAGTTGATGGATTTCCGTGGATAAAAAAAAAATCGTTGAGCGCCCGAAGTTTGTCGATCCGTGACGCAGGAAAAGCCCCATGACGTGTACGTCAGAGCCGTGATGTCGGGACACCAGAATCAGCACCAGCAGGAGGCTCGTGTCCCGTACGTCCGTGAGGAGGTCCGTCGTACCCAGAGAAAGTGAAGCGGCCTGTCGAGACTGCAGTCAAGGCGAAGGCACCGGAGCTTCTCGGCTTCTTCCAGTTCGCACGTAGTGGTAGTCCCCGAAGAGTCGGATCGCCGTACGTACGCAAACCACCACGACCGTCGCTACCGTTACCACTACCACTTGTCCGTAGAGCATCAGGAGCCCAGCGCAGAGCGGCGCCTCTAGGTTCTTCGACTTCTTGACAACGTGACGGACCGCGTTCGAACAATCATTACGGGATTCCAGCCAACAATCTTCACCTTCGATTTCGTACAGAATCTCCGGAAAAACAAAAACGTTCTCTCGTCTTCCAGCTTTTCCTCACTGCCAATTCGCTGAGTAGCATCAGCTCTGACATTGACGAACTTAATCTGAAGGTTCTTCGCTGTCGTGACCGAACCTACGGTGCATCTTGCTTGCGTTTCATTTAGCACACCCAATCGGCCTTGAATGTCTGCGAAACAAAACAATCTTTCGCAAGACATCGCGCTTCCACATTGACGAGCTGCATGCGCGACACGGTCACGACGAGGCGAATCGAAGCCCCTCATCGTGTGTGGGACAAAACTCCTCCTCATTGACATTGATGAGGTTTTTCTTCGTTTTCGCTCGCTGGAATCTCAGCTGCGTCGGAGTCATCGTCGCTGCGACATTCGAAGTTCCTCATCGGCTTGTGATTCTCCCTCCGCTCTGGCCTGTGCACGAGGATAGGAGGGAGGATAGGAAGGCACTTTTGCGGATCCGGGTGGCAGTTTGCTGACCGCGCTACCGCAAAACTCATTGCGGCCTCTTGTTTCCATCTTGCGATGTCGTTTGCTCGTGGCGGGTGAACCTCGCTCGCAGGATCTCCACCTTCATTAAGAGGCTCGTCGGGACCGCGGTCGCTGACTGTTACTCGATACAAGAGGTACCTCGAGAGGTGCGGGAACAAACGCCCCAACCGACGAAGGAAGAACAAGAGAGGCGGGTCGAAGGAAGCTCGGGAAGAAAGAACACGCCGCAATGACACTCGTCATCACAATGATTCGTTTCAACGACGAGGCAGACGGAGGATCGAGGAAGTTGTAATTTAAACTTCCACCGATCACCCTTTCCCCCCTCTCGCCCCCCGCCCGACGAGCCACCTCTCTCGCAATTCCGACGATACAAGCGCACATCCTCAACGCGGATATCTCTTCGTTAACGTGACGAAATCCAGCGCCACCTCCACCGACGCCACCGCCGGTCGTTGAGCGGCGCGGGCACCGAAATAATTACAAAGCGGCGTTTTGCACTCGTGACTTCACTGCCGGCGCGCGGAGAACACGCGCACACGCATGCGAGATATACACCCAGGTGCAGAGCGGCGGGGCAATACCGTCGAGGAAAGTACGCGGCTGGCACAGTGCGTGCTCAAACGTCGCACGGTACACCTCGGTGACTTTGATTCGCGTCGTCTCGCAACCGCGTGGTTCGCCTACTTCTTTATCGGCCGCGTAGAAATTCGACTCGATTTTCGTTTCGGGAGTTCGGCTCCGTTGCGACAAAGTGGGTCAGTGAATTTTTCCGAGGCGGATTGTTGACCGTTGTGCGCGATTGGTGCGACGAATGTTCACTTGAGAAATTTTGGGTTTTTTTGTTTGTTTGATTTTGTGGTCTTCGTTAACTGGTCGTTGTTCGTTTATGTGGTATTCGATAATGTGCAGCGATAGGAACGATACTTGAAGGAAAAGGGACATAGCCGTCGCATCGTTTGGATGATGACAAACGTAAACAGGATCAGGGTGGTCGTCCTCGGCGGCCCCAGAGTCGGCAAGTCTGGTAAGTGTTTTTCTGTTTTGCTTTAAGGATTCAAATTTATTTGCCTTCGCGAGCCGTGTATGAGGCCACATATAGCGATAAAGTGTAATGTTTTGAAATCACGGAAAAAATGTTTATCCATTTTCCTGGTCGATAGCTGAAATGGTAATTTTTTTTTTTTTTTCACGGTTCTCGCTAATTTCCGGTTGAGAAGTTGACATTGCGAGCGGATATCAATTCATGTTCGTGTAAGAATTTCCCTCCGAAAGTAATTGCTCGGCGTCATTACTAAAATTGATTACAGACACTGTTACTGCCGGTGGTATTTCAAATTCTCTTAATCGTATTTGGGACGTGGAGGCGTGTGATCAAAGCTTAAGGGCATGCGTCATGCGGTCGGTAACAAATCGCCTTCCGCGGAGAAAATCATATTTTCTCCGCGGCTTTTAGTATTTCAGATAAAAACAAATTTGGTTTTCGTGCATCTATCTATTGGCTTCGAAAGTCTACTGTGCTTTCGTCTAAAACATTAACAGTCTCGACGAAAATGCGGACGGCAATTTATTGCCGAATGAACGCCGAACCAGTGTGCGGATGCCCGAGTAGAAATTTTCGAACGTTACATCGGGCCCTGATAGGGCCTTATCCCGATAAGGCCTTATCGGGCCCTTGTCAGGCCTTCTCAGGACCTTATCAGGGCCCGATGTAACGCGCGAAAATTTCTACTCGGGTGGTCTTTTCACATCGCCTTAAAGCGATGTAACTGCCTCTTCCGCCCACCTATCCCAGTTGTTCACAAAAACTGCAACGAATGTCATCCAGAGAACGTTAACATTAGAAAAAAAAGGAAAATGTCTACGGTATGGAACGACATTGATTATAGTTTTGTTACCGACCAAGCTACCTTCGCATCGTCTTAAGGTCATTTTAAATACCTACGCTTTTCCTCAAAACTTAAGGCTAAATAAACGGGATTCCCATTCAAGGCTAAATAAAAACGAGTACAATTTGAATACAATTACCGCAACCTGCCTTTATTTTTTCAAACATTGGAAAAAAAAATTGCAGATCGATAGGCACGATTACTTTTTAAGAGGAGAGCAGTATATCAAATTAACACCTAACGAGTCGACTCAACGGCGACTGAACACCAAGAATCTACAGCGTGAAAGTGGGGACGTAACATCTCACCGTCCATACAACTGAAGACCAGCACATCTATACGCCGAGGACGGCATACTTCAGCGGATCTGTCCTCGAGTCATATTCCTAGACGATTGGACTGAAGTATGCTGTACTTGGTGTAGAGTTGCTTGGTCTTCAGTGCCGTCTACAGTTCTTTCGTGTCGAATTGGCCTGGTGCAGAGCCGACTGGTGGTGAAATGTTGCGTGCCCACTTTCACGATGTAGACTCTTGGTCTTCCGTTGTCGTAGTGTTGACTTGTTAGGTGTTTATTCGATACACTGCCAAGAGGAGTCGAAATCCACACTGCGATTGCCATGCAGATTGTGTGAGAGCAAGCGAGGGTGCTTTAACCTCCCCTTAAGGATTTTCAATTGATACACTGCAGTCAAACAAGTGACAAAATTACAAACGATCAGGAATTTTCACACATATTACGGATAAGAAACTTAATATGATCCCGGCTGTTTCAAAAACGTCAATATCGCGCCTCGACTTTAATGGCCTACACTGAGAAAAAGAAATAGTTGAATTAAGGTAGTACTAGCACAATGGCTGACGCCGCCTAAGTTCCTAAGTCACCGCCTAAGTCACCGCGACTTTTGGTTAAACCAACCAATTTTTTATTTCGTCCACACACTTGATTTCGTGTCTCAAGAAAAACAAAACAAAGAAAAAAGTTAATGTATATCGTACAAATCGATAAAAAATCCCTATACAATTTAACCGATCCACTTCGCCCCACGGCGCTCGATGTATATACACATTCCCTCGCTTTATTAAAAAAAAAGAATACGAATTTCATACAATAATTGCAATCAGCGGCTATAATTAGCAACGACATTTTTTTCACGTTCTTCCGGCCGAGAACTCGCGAGAGGTCCGTCGTAAAAACCTGTTGCTTGTCTTATCGCCTCCTCTTCTCTCCTCCCGGCTTCTTTCGCTGTTTCTTTTATCAAATGTATCTCGCGAGTGCGTTGCGAGTACATGCACCTCGTTATTTCGCGAAGAGACCAAAGAAAGAAATAAAGCTACTTTGCGAGATCTTGAGTTTCTTGTAAACGGCAAGCTGCCGGTAGCGTACAACCGCAGCGTATATGCCATACGTAATTCATTCTCACGGGGCTTGCCTTTGCCGCTCTTAAATCGATATCACCGGGAGTAGTGACTCTCCGTGTGCTGCCGAGGCGGCAATTCAAAAAACGTACGGGAGAGCGGGGCAAAACGACACAGCGGGGCAAAACGGGATAACGGGACAAAACGCAATTTTCCAATAACTTTTGAATGTTGGCGATGGTGATAGGTGGGGCAAAAGAAGTTTGAAAATCCGGACGTATCGTTGGGACAAAATGGGGCATCCAAAGATTATTGGAAAATTGAGTTTTGCCGTCACTGTTCCGTTTTGCCCCGCTGTGCCATTTTGCCCCGGTCTCCCCTATGGCAGAAAAGGGCGCACGAGGAATCCGTAAAAGTCGTTCGCCTTTTGCTCTCGTATCTTTGCCCCCGCCTGTCCCTCGTGTCCTTACTATAATAAGGACCTTCGTGGGACGTTATCCGATATCGGATGTTGGCCGCGCGAAGCCAAGAGTCGTCGGAGTCCCCGGACCCAGACACGGGTCTGGCGAAATTCAACGTTCCTTCTGGTGCGCGTCTTTTGTTGCCGCGGCTCGGTGCAACAGGTACCTCCGGCTACCATACTCCTGGCACCGTAGCCTCTCGTGTCGCAGGTGAACGAGCGACCGAGAGCCGAACCAGATGTGGACATCCGATACCGACGTTCGTTCCACCTATACACCTTATTCACTCCGTGGGTCCTCGCAACCTCCCAGACCCAACGATGCAAATTTCGACTTCGCGCCTCTTCCGAGCCTCATTGACCCTTTGACAAGGCGGTATTTCCGTGGGCGGGGGAACGTTGAACATTCTTTAGGCTCCGACCCTCCCGGTTCGACCGGTTATGGAAAATTACCGTCATTTATGTAAAATTGCCGTCATAGAAGCCTTCAAGTCAGCAATGTCAGCACAAGTCCTATGCTTTTGGTAAATCGGAGCCAAAATGTAGTGCATTAGAACAAAAGATTTATATTTTTATTGTATTCCACTAAACTAAATGATCCATATAGAAAAAAGTACTGTTTTTAAATTTTTGTAAAAGGGTTCATCCCGTGAAATAAATAAATAAATGAATTTCTGACTTACGGCAGGTTACAGTTTTTTGACCGTCGTTTCCGACTTACGGCAGGTTGCAGTTTTTTGATCGTCGTTTCCGATTCATTTCAAATGACAGTTTTGTCAGCGGCATTTTCGACCCATGTCAAACGACAGTTTGCGACAGTTCCGGGCGACCCGAAACCAGCCTAAAAACCTACCGGTGGATTAGGGCGTCAAAGCGACTCCAATTCCAACCTTGTAAAGGTTTTTTTATCGATATTTTGGAGGTTTTTTTTATCGGGTGGAGGTTTTTTATCGATATTTTGGAACCAGCCGTACTTCAATCTTTTATCACCCGGGAAAAATGGTCATATATAATCCATCTATGATTATTGATTATATGTATATGATTGTGTAATAACTTATATTCGAGTTCTCGAAAAAAGACTTCACCATGAACTGTCTATATCGCTGATACTGCATTATGCAAGCGCCCTTTCTAAATGCCTTAATTAGTCGAAAAACGATCGGATAGAAGGAAAGCGGGCGACGCGCAAGCCGCGCGTGTACCGTTTTCTCCAGGTTGATTAACCCCGACGAACCGGAGGTTCTCGCGCGCGAGCGCAATGCCCCTGCCCTCCTCCGCAGTAATGCTAATCGTTCTTTTCCTCTCCTGTCTCACTGTTTTCTGTCGATCGATACACCGGATTACCAAGAGTACATGGGTACACAGGCTACACGAGAAACTCAAGACGGAGTCAGGGTTATCCGTGTAATTACTCGGATGTCATGACGTCTTCTTCACGGATCATCGATTTCTTCGTTGGATCGACTAAAGCCAATTTCAAATACCCGGTTGACTCCAGGAGTAAAATGAGCGGTAGATTCGTGATCAATGAGAAAAACTTCATTGGGCATAGTCCGAAACGCTATTAACTAAACCATTTTATAGGTTTAGTTAATAGCGTTTACAAACAATATTTGTACGATATTGGTTTTTGAAACCAATAATGTACAAATTGTTGATTTTTGGGTATTTCTTAAACAGCTAAATCTTTGCTTTCCGATGGAATCGCAGAAAAGCTTATGTGCCTACTTTATCAGAAAAATGCACACGATAAGCTATAGTTCAGGATTTTAATACCCTGCAAATTGAAATTTCCACATTACTTTCTTATCATTTTTTCATCGAGGAAGCTATGCTTTCGTAAAAACAATTTAAACAATCCAAACTTTAGTGTTGGAGTACTTAATATAGTCTAAAATGTAGTGAAATGTAGTTTTTGTTGTCGAACGGATGTGTGTGTGTGATTAATTGAACATGACATTTTCTTTAGTACAAACCTCGTTACTATTGATGTCGTATTTGAAAATTTCTGACTTTGATATCTTGAAAAAAAAAAAAATCGTGAAGTAATTCTAACGTTCGTAGAATTTAAGTTATAATCCTAAAACTGCAAACAAATATAATATATCGATCAACGATCTTTGGTATTAAATTTGACGGCAATCCATCCAAGCAGTTGGTTTTTATGAAATTTTGCGTTTCCTCAGAAAATAATTAAAAGTGCTCTAATTCGTGTAAACATCGAGGTATCGAGCTCAAATTTTTTTAATAATTGGACTAACGTTGTACACTGTTTGGCATTACCTTTGAGATTTTGAATATTTTGAATTTTCCAAAAAAATCTCTATATCATCTTCGTATCAAGTTTTGAATTTCTCAGCACAATTTTTTTCATTGATTTTTAAAGACAATTCTGCGGTGATTTCGCCATGGTCTCGAGGCCCCGATACACGTGAACTATCGATTGGTCACGGGGTTAAGCTTCGATCCGCCGTGATCGAACCAAGGGACGAGTCTATAAATAAACACATAAATATATAATGTGCCCCTCGGATGGGCGAGCGAGACCGTACACAACACGGAGGACTATAATTCGTGTCGCGGGGTGCACGTAGTGCGAATGCGAGTACACGATTATCGTTCGCGGCCATTAATCTGCGTTAAGACCTATTGAGGAGTTTCCTCCGTCCCTCTTCCGCGCAAGTGCAATTGGAACTCGCGAAGAGAAGTGTGTTCTCCACGTGCCACATGGACGCACTCGATCCGGTCCTCGCAGATAATACCGTGCCTCGAGGCTTCATAAATTCATTTCGGTCGAATGTAAGATCTCGCCCTCACCGTCCTTCCTCGTTATTGGGATGGTCCATAAACTCGTAAGAGTGTTCCCATTACTGATCGTGTGGTAGACTTACCCGGGACAAAATGATCATATATGATCATATATAGATCAGATCTGATTGATCATATCTCATGAGATAAGAGAAATGGCCATATCTGATTGTATATGAACATATCTGACCAGATATATCCGACCATATAGGGAGAGATCTGATCGGATAGGGTCACATGTACTAAAACATTATTCCCGTCACCACAGACAGATCTGATCAGATAGGGTCATATCTGACGAGACATTGTAGCAAAAAAAAATGGTCAAATATAGGGTTCTCCGCTGAAACACCCTGTTTCCCCATATTTGTAATCCAATAATCAGATTTGATTGATCATATCTTATGAAATAAGAGAAATGGTTATATCTTATCATATATGAACACATTTGACTCCATTTTTTCCAGAGTAAAAAAATGTGTGTATACTTTTAGCTATATGTACTATCACACCGTGATAGTTGTGACCTATAATGTAACTTGTATGATTGAGTCTTCCTTTCACCGATTTTTCCGTAATTTTCCCTGATCTTCCCCCCATTTTCCATATGTGTAACAATGCTGAGCATGGATATATGCTTGTTTATGATAAACAATGTTCGTTGCAGTGATGCGTGTAAATTCGAAATTGTACCAAGTGCGTAAACGCTGAGCTAACCGCGTTTTACATACCGTGGCTGCTGGTTTAAAAATGTTTTCTCAACTGGGAAAACAGCATCGGCGTGCGCAGAGGAAAACCTTGAACGTTGTCCGCGCCGCGGATTCCCGAGTCTGTTGACTGCGGCCTTTTCGCGATGCGAATTAACATTTCACTGTCGCATATACGCATCGGCCGGTCGTTCTGGCGACGCGTCGAAATTTCCGGGAATCTTTTAACTGCCGAAATTATACGATCGTTTGACGCGCACATAAACGAATTCTGGTAGGACGCACCGAGCGGAGGCCAACCCGCTGTGGACTTTAACGATCGAGGATTTATCGCACTCGCAGAGTCTTATTTAATTTTTCTAGCTTTGCTGCTGCGGGGGTGCGTGGCATGTTCCTGTTACTGAACCCTCGTCGCAATCCTTCGATGTTAAACGTTTTTTCAATGCTATTTTTGGCAAACACGGTGTTTCGAAACTGTGGAATCAATTTTGGAACTGATTATTTTTTGTTTATTATTTTTTTAACAAGTATATATACATATACATATATATTTATTAATAACGCTCCGGTATTTATTATTAAATGTGGCAATTCATGGTCCAATTTTAAAAATGTATACAATGACGGTAATATGTAAGGAGAAAAACGTAATAATGAAATAAAAATCAAATTATTAATATTCGGACGATTAGCACAAAATCGGAGACATCGAGATCGATGTTAGGAAATTATGTTTGGTCCTTTGCTTTCATCAATTAGAAATTGTAGACTTGCTTAATATTCTCCACTATAGAATTCGATGATTCGCATGTGCCGTATTCAACTTTTCGTCAATTCTATAACATTTCACACCTTCCATTTTTGTCCAATTCAATAATTGTTTTCGACATACACTTATCGTGACATCTTTATGTTCCCATTTTTTTTCATATTAAATATTCTTGTAAGGTTGGCCTTTTTACACATGAAAGTTCCTTATTAACTCTTAAATTCGGTACTTAATCCGATCCGTCTTTTGATCGTTTAAAATTTTCACACCGACAAAAAAAAAAAAAAAAAAAATGGCTCTTTGATATCGGTCGAGTGGACATGAAATGCCTCGCATACAGTTTCGCGGATAGCTCCAGTTCGACGTTCACTCGCGATTCTCCGAGCAACAGGTACCCGATCTGCAGAGACAGAGAACATACGGTATCAACGAAAGAGGCTGCGCGAGTCGAGATATATCTTGGCGAAACGAGGCTAATGCTGTATCGACTAGCCTCGAGGCGGAATCCAGTGTTCCCGAAGCCCGTATAAAAAAAAAGGAGCGGACCGCAGAGAAAGACGTGGCCATCGTCGTACTCAATTATTTCGCTAATTAGCGTATTGAGATTGCAACTAAGTATTTACAATACAGTATCGTAGTACTGCTAGGATCGAAGTTAAACTACGATGGCGCGCACGCTCGAGCATTTTCCAATATGGGGCACTGGGTACGTCGATTAATACCGGCGTTTACGAGATAATAATGTACCCGCTGTTATTATTCCTTTTCGGTTCCTGTCCAGGTTACCTTCGTACCGGATCGAATCGAACTCGACCCGCTGTAGACGACTAAAAAAAAAACCTATTACGGAGATGTCGGAACGCCGAAAGTCTCGTCACCATTAAGTCATACTATTTTTGTTTCCTCCACGAGGAAGTAAAAAGAACTAGAGAAAAAGATTTCTTTCGTAGTCAATAAGAAAAATTATCTAACAATATCGTGTCCACATTGAACGGAATCTGTGACGCCGTTTTCAAAATATTTAGGGCACCGATTTTGCAAACCCTGTTTCGAGACAATCGCGTTCAGGGTTTGATAAAAAGCCGATCATCCATAACTGCCACAATTTTTGTAATTTTAACGTGAAATTTATATACAATATTCTTCATTGTGCACACTTTAAGAAAATTAAAACAAAATAATTTTTCAAGAAGAACCTGATAAAAGTCCCCAGCGCGACAGGTACTCATTAAACGGCTCGAACCGTTAAAGGTCTTTCGGTCAATCCATTATAATTTCCACAATTTAATGAGTTCCATTATGAAATTTGCACTCAATATTCTTCAATTTTACCCCAAGCCTTTCAGCCTTTCGATTTTATTTCAAGACTGTCGAAAAAAATGTCTTAAGCACCTGCCATAAAAAAGTCTACAGCGTCATGTGTGACGAATGGGTAATGTTAAAACCTCTATAACTGATAAGAGTGATAAGCGACTTGAGCTAACGGGATAAAACTTCATACACTAGTAGTAAAATGTCGCGATTTTCGAAATAATAAATTTCCCTTGACTAAAATGTAAACTAATAGTGCCAATACGAGTGATTAATTAATGGACCCACAAGCTTATCGGTATTCAAACATGTATATGTTCACAATCTATTCGACCGCAGTAGGAAACAATTTTCTATAGTTTATTTCCAATTTACTTTGAATTTTGATTTTTACATGGTGACATTTTTTTGTCTGTTTCTGTAACAGCACATCTTGTGACCGGCCAATTATAAAATGTCCAGACAATTTTCATGGATATTGACGTCCAATTTGACAATCAGAGTTTTCTCATAAAAGAAGCTGAGCCAATTATCCTAAAAAAAATGCGAAATCAATGTGAAAATCAGAACAATGTATAAAAATAATTGAGGTTGGAAATTGAAAAACTAATCGATTACCATATCATATGGCATAAGGGTTGATTCCGTTAATAAATAAATAAATAAATAAATAAATAAATAAGTAAAATGGTAATAGTAATGAGGAAACCTACGAATCGTTCCAACTTGCAATTGAAGGTGCATTGAGTGATTACATAAAATTTTGGAGAATCTGGATAATTTTTTATGGGTGACCGCGTGACGCCTGAAGTTATTCGAACGAGGTTATCTGCCGATTGACCGCGGTATATCGCAATCCGGGCGTGACAATGAGGAACGGGTCCTCGACAGGACAAAGAGTCAAGCCTGGTGGTCTTCTCTTCTCTTCGCTGCATTCGGTGCTCGTACGATGTATCATTATGATTCAAGAAATAATAATCGCTTGTCGGGGAGCTCAAGACTCACAGCGAACGAGTGCGCAATACCACGAACTCTTTATGGAGTTCCGTCTACTCTCCTCGCTTCTTGTTTTCTTCGACGATCTTCGATTGAACGATATTGTCGTCGTCGCACACTCCGCTCCGGTTCGAGAAACTTCGCTGCCCTCTCGTTAGAATCCCTTCTGGCTGACATTGTCATCAGGTTCGCCGGCACCAGTGTGAACAATAGCTCGTGTAGACGAGCCACACTAGTTAGAGGTCAACGCTCTTGTCGCGCGTTGCAGAGGGGAGGGGGAGTAATGTGGGACGTGCTATGAGATTTAGGGAGTTTTAGCGATTTACACAACATAATTATATATTTTTTTTAAGTCACTAAATTAATTTGCACGGAGAGAAACGATTTGTTGGTAAAAACAAAGAAACGCGAGAAAACAGTTCCTTTGTATTCGCGTGAAAATAAAAAATAGAGTGGAATAGCGAACTCTTGCAATTTGCAGTGTGTGGATGTATAAACTGCGAAAGGTAATACTCCTTCAGGTCAAACTCCTTTCCGAGTTTGATACATCCATATATAGCAAATTTCAAGAATTCACGATTGCAAATACAGACTTTACTTTAAATATAACGAGATGATAAAATACGAACGCGGTGAGTTAATCTTCAAATTACTGTATGTACGTATCTAAAACTATCCTGTTACCAGTCATTACTCAGCCGTCAAGTTACAGCAGGCGTCGTTTGTTCTCGTAGCAAACTAAATCGTCGCCTTAACAAGAAAGTTTTGTCGTGATAGCAAAACCAATGGCTTCTACGCAGTAATTTTTTTACTGTTGTCATTGTCAGCAAAACTCATTTTGTTAGAACGGCTAAACCATTTTACTCCGTGTGTCACACTTATCTGGTACCTCTGGATAAAATAAATGAATATGGGGCAAAATGGGCCAGCTAAAGGGTTCAGGAATTCTTAGCGATTTACACAATATATTTTTACTTTTTTTAGGACACGAATGAATCTGGTACACACATTTGCCATGTCTGGATACATTTTTTTCTTTCTAATGGGGCAAAATGGACTTTCCTGCAATTGCAGTGAAAATAAACATTTTTTTTTCTGCAAGATTCATGACTTACAGGGTTGCATTTTCAATATTTTCTAGATGAAATACACATTTTGAAAACATGAGAAATTATGTGGGGTAAAACAAACCGTTTTAGCAAGGCTCAAAATGAACCTCTTGAAAATTACATTATATTTCAAAACGAGTTCATTTTGCCCCATATGTTATAACGTTGGGCATTCAAATGGCTTTGCCTATTGTACCAACGGAAAGTGCTGATTCAAGGTACATACGAATTTATCAATTTTTTTCGTTAGCTATCTCGTATTCCGCCTCAAGCAATCGTCGGCAAATACCGAAACGCACGCTTCGGGCTTATTGTTTCATTACAGTGTAGAGGAATGCGGTAAGACTATAAGAACATGAGATAAGATTGTGTGTTATGCGTAATGTGTCATTGTCTGTTGTACGCATTGATTTAATTCCACAACGTCGGAACAAAGATGGAAAGGTTCTATTGTCGATTTTTTTGTCTTACTCTTCACAATAAATGGGATAAACGGAAACTGATTTTGATCACCTACATCAATTAATTTTTAAAATTTTGTCCGCACAAGATATACCCATTAAATATACTTCTTTTTTATTCCACGATAAATAGAATTAGTTTATTATGGTTGATAGATAATAAATATACACCTCAGATTGCGCTTAATATTTTTAAAATGATTTGGTCTATAAGAAAATAATTCATTTTCAATTCAATTTTTAAGCCATTTCTTGGAGGATCCTAAAAACAAACTTATTGATAACAATTCATACAATGGCGTAAACAAACAAACAATTGAAATTTCCGCTATACCTTACGATAAAATAATAGTACTATTTGTAACAAGTCCACAAAAAGTCCCCCTGTTTCTGCCTGAAATACGTACCGGAAGTGGCGCTTCTTAGTAAACCGTGCGAGAAACATGCTGCGCATGCGCAAATCACACTAGTTACTATTTCGCACGCTGTCGGTACGCTACAGGCATACAAGGGGCAGTTTTTTTACAGTTTTTACACTAAGTAGTATGCGACACACTTTTACGTAAAAGCGAACTTCCAACGGCGATTGAGAAGTAGGCAACACTCGCCTTCGGCTCGTACCAAAAATCCAAGACACTACTCGCCTTCGATTGGTGCTTCTGTAGTACTCGTCAGCTTCACAAAGTTTGTTAAAAGTTCACTTTTTTGCACTAGTATCGCAATAGTTATTTGTATAGCAAGGGCGTAGAAAGGGAATTCTTGACGAGTGTGAAAACGGCATTATCACGAGTCCGGACTTCCACTTGTATGCCCCTGATATTCACGTAATTTTTCTTAACAAATTCAGGAAAATCACTTTATCGCACTAGTGTTAGAAAAAATACCAAATTGCGCTTGTACGCATGCGCAGTATATTTTCCCACGCCACGGAAAACAGTGCCTTTCTGCGCTCGCTTTACAGGAACCAAAAGCGAGATTTTACGCGCATGCGTTACGAAAATTATTATTGGGCTACAAGTGCGGAAAGGCGAATTTTCAACGACGGTTGTGAAGTTGGCTGGAAGCCGGAAGCGAGTACTGTCTGCGATACGCGCCGAAAGCGAGTTCCACGTATCACATACTACTGTATCATCACATGGAAAGATGGTGATGGTGTGCAAAGTTTTTTTTTTTTGCACTCGTACGAAATAAGTATGCAGGATAGTACGCATTGCGTTTGTGCACATGCGTAGTATTCGTATCGCACGCCTCACTAAAAAGCGTCACATTCGTCATACGTTACAGGCACGAAAACCGACACTCTTCGCGCATGCGTTAGAAATAAAAAAATATACTTTCAATCGGAAACAAAATTCGTCCTACATAGTTACAAAACAATTTTTCGGTACGTCTCGCCGAATCGTTGTAATAATTAAAATAAATAAAAACAGTAATTAATGTTTTCAACGTTTCTGACCACACATGGTCAAAAACGATGTATTACATGGCGATGAATTAATAGCCGTTTCGTGTAACGTTACGGTTTCCGTTACCGGCCGAGTCCGCGTTGGGCGGGGTGGAAGGGATTTCGCATCACCTTAATGCGCTCGTCTCTCAGTTGCGAAGTTTAGATAAACGTGACTCACGCGTGCAGGCGCATACCGCGCGTGCACTGTGGCAATAGTGCAGAGGATTCGGTTACGTGCGGACGGGTCAATAAATTTGTTCAGCACTCTCGGGTGGGTATGCACGCAGAAAACGCAAGACCCAGTATACTACACACATATACATACATATATATATATATATTTTTTTTTTTCGTAGCATCGAAATAATTAATCGCCAACATTAATTCGATCGTGAGAAATTTCCATAAATCAGACACGGACCGAGGGTAACTTTTTTTTAGCTGACCGTGCCGTACCGTGGAAGGGGTTTTTTAATCGCGCGTGCAATGGGTTCGCACCGATCGTGCAAACATGCCGTATATTTACGTGGAAGCACCGGAAGATGAATTTCCCGTCCCGACGCACATATATATACAAGTTGCGCCACACCGGCAACGTCGCACTTGGGTTTCTCTCAATTTATCGGCATCGATGTATCATCTCATTCCACTTATTCCCGATCCTCAATGAATGATTAATCGCCCTCCCGGTCGATTACGCCGGTTGGCAGTGTCGACGCCCAAATTATTCACGCTCGTCGAAATTCCTCGCCGCTCGGTAAATACACTAATCCATCGTGGATTCCTGGAGAATGAGATCATTTCACGTGATTTCATTGATCAATAATTGACTTTGCACATAGCGCACACGCTAACGATGTCGTAGCTTCGAAAATATCGCCGCGCCCGACAGGGCGAGGAATTTTCTTCGAGCATTACGAATACAAGTATTATGTAAAGCATGGTTATTAAAATAAATATACATTGTCGCTTTCGATACGGCGAAAGTTGCGGTTTCGTTTCATTTTTTTCTTTTTTACATTCCGAAACGCTTCGGTATATTTTGTTCCGCACGTAAAATAATAATTTTTGTGGTTCGATGTTTTCAATTATACAAGACAAAATAAAATCTCTTAAACATTACATTTTTATAATATTTGTTAGTTTTAGATTTCAACTTTTAAATATAATAATAATAATAATAATAATAATAATAATAATAATATAACAATTTAGATAAAAATTTTCTGTTCGCCTAAAAAAATTGCACTATTTCGATGATCGATTAAACGTAAACTTCTAAATTACAATTGACGACGAATTATTGTAAAAGTTAATAGAATCCGGCAGCGAGTTAACTAAACGGCCAATGTTAACCGTACATACTGTACGTTATAATATGCCAGATACGAATTTCACTTCGGGCAAGATTCTAACTCGGTTTCTCTGCCGATACTTTTAATCTTGGATCGACGTAGCGGCAGCTCTCCCGGTCATACAGATAGATACGGGGCCAGCAGCACACTCCGCGCGAGTTTCGATCGAAGTTGGGTCGCATATGTGCGGTATCGTGTCGCGCATTGCCCCCCCCCCCCCCTCCTCCGATCGCTGAGCGAGTACGAGCAACGAAGCGAGCGCGTGCCAGTTCATAAATTTCTCGCCTCGTGCACTTGGCAAGCCTCTCTTGCTGTATTAGAGAAGCTTGAACCCCCGCCGCCAGAACGAGTTTCCCCGATATCCCTCCCCCCGCGGCCCCCTCCGCCACCCTATGTGTTTCCGTTTGCACTGGTATTTGCACATATGCACGAACTTTCCGATCGTCGATTTGCCACGCCACGTGAGCATCATTGACGTGTGTCGATATTGTTCGACGAATAACTCTCTCGAACTTTGGGAACTACGTATGACGGTCTCGGCGTCGACTGCGAGCAGGAGAGAATGGGGCAATGGAAATCGCTTAAGGTGAACTGCACCCAGGAAAAAAATGTATCTGACGGCCAACGTTTATTTGATTTAAGTAAAATATTTATTTGATTTAAATTAATATTTATTTCATTTAAGTAACTAGCAGTAGTAAAAAGGTATTTATTGACAATAACAGTTGGTTCATACAATCTCCGATGCATCTCTCTATTTGTTGTTAAGTCGCTTTTAATAACATTGACAATGGGCCATCGACCAGAGTCCTTCAGCCCAAAGTAACTATTTGGTTAATTAAATACAAACAAATAAACAAATAAACGGTGGCCGTAAAATAATTTTTTTGGGGTGTACCACTCCTCGGTTGCTAAATAAAACTGCAATCCAAAATTCTCTAAGACGGTTCATTTTTCGGGAAAAATACGAGAACCGTAAACTGTGGACAGTAATTCTGCAGTTCACTATTCTCATCATTTTCCCAAGAAATAAACGGCTTGGGAGATTTTTTGGGTTGCGAAATTGCAGCGATCTCTCCCGCATTCACAGCGGTTACACTCTACCTTATGGCAATGTAAAATACCTTGGTCGGTAAAAAAGAAACTATAAATAATTTTTTTTTATGAACTCGACCATTAACGGTTAAAAGGAAATTCTTTCATGAACCTACATTGATATCCGCTTCATGTATGAATTTGCTTGTAAGTGGAAATGGGTCAGCACCTGTGAAAAAATCCATGACAGTCATTTTGTATCGAACGGGCGATAAAAATGTTATCGCTTGGGAAGGAGGAACCGGTATCGCGTCGCCTTAAAGCAGAATTCGAATGTCAAAGTGGAAAATAAACAGTTCTCGACAATCGAATTGTCAAAGGGAATCTTGAAATAACCAGCTTGTTGTTATTTTTTCATGTAAAATAAACGTATGTTTTTGTTCAGTTATAAAATATTTACATTCCATACTGTAACCCGACCTATAATCAATAATGATTATATGTTGGGTTACAGTAAGAAAGATTAATATTTTATACACTGTAAAAATTCATAAATATATATGAAGTTGTATACATATACAGTATATGAAATTTCATTGACACGTATATAAGAATATTGCGTTACCGCTATATTAAAAACAATGTTATATGTATACTAGTCGTAATAATTATATAATTTTCGTATACGGATGTCTTAATTTTCAATGCCATCACCGGTAATTTTAAACTTCATAACATTTTTTACAGTATAAGTACACGAAAACATATAGCTTTCGACACGAATCGATCTTTGTTGCTTCAATCGTATATAATCACAATCTACTATGTATGCATACGACAATGTATGAACCATATTTATGTATATTGATCATACATAATGTATGGATTGCATATGAATTTTGTCCAGATATGACCATAGGAAAAAAGCTGGGGCGTTCTCAACCGACACTCCAAAACATCCGCGGGCACTCACTGACTTACTAACACCTCCACAAACACCCACAGACACTCACATGGCGTTTACTTTACTTTGTGATTCCCACTACCCAGAAGTACCAATGAGTATTTCGGTACTCATCGGAACGATATCAATTAACATATTGACTTCTCCCAAAGTATAAACAGATGTTGAAAGGCTGGCAAATTTGAGAGTCATTATTGGCAACGTCTCAAGTTGTGCGAGATTCTGAAAATCACTCGGCAAAGTTTTTTTAGCGTTTCGTAAACGAAAAACAGGCTAAAATTAGGATCCCGACTAAAGTCTGTATCAAAGTAGATAATAACATGGATCGATCACTTCGTTACAATTTTAGTGACAAACTTGCAGAAGTTCCATTTCGATATCATTTGTAAATTAAGTGTAACAAGAGTGACTCCCATTACCCCAATGATCGCCAGTGCCCCGTTCTTCTTTACTCTGTTCGATCCTTGACGCAGACTTATTGGATACAAGATCCGCGGAGCAATGCGCTGCATCGCATTGTGGCGTCTTGCTCTCCATAGACACTGCATCGCGGATTGCATCGTCCTCTAGTACCACGGTTCATAAATTTGTCCCCTGCGCCTCGACTCGTACAATGGGAACCCCGAGCTCACGACGTGCTTCCACTGCTTACAATAACGTACATTATACTCGCTATATCTATATACCATATATTACTGTAGTATAAGATCTCGAGGTGAAATTCCAACAAGAAACTTCACATATCGATGACCCGAAGTAAAAATGGCGTATTAAGTGTACATAAAATATACTTATATGCCCTCCTGGCACTACATCATCGATATATAACGTAAACAACCGATTGGCAAGTATTTGGATTTTTTCACATATAACTATACGAATTTAAATAATATGGAATTGTGGTGTTTCTCTTAAAAGTATTGATAAATAAAAATAATGAAAAAAGTATAATCTTCCTCTTGATTTCATAGATATATCACCTAAAGATAACGGAGCAGACAACAATTTGTCGATAAATAGAGCAGACTGTTGCTAGGTTCCCAAAAGTTACGTTCCGTCGTAACTTTTGGGAGTCTGCAGATTCTGGTCAAATTCAATTCTGAACAACTTTGATGATAATTCGAATTGGGTGAAAAGTGTCAGCTTCATCGCAAAAAATTTGCAACCGGTAGGGTATTGACGTCCTTTTTTGGAAACTGACTCACGTGCCCAGCATTGATGCCTGGGTTTTCTGAATATATTGCTCGACGTTTTAACGTCTTGCTGGATGTCTTGCCAGATGTCTTGCCGGATGTCTTGCTAGATGTCTTCACTGAGAAAAACGTACATAATTAGTAGTTCGCAGGGGGGAAGTCTACATTGTACAGGTACGACAATGACAAAAAATTATAGTTATAACTACAATAATTATAGTTTAATCAATCGAGTATATACTATCACAAACTATCTATATAGACGTCTCCCGTCCGAACTATTCGTTACAGTAGGGAATACCATCCTTTTTCTCAGTGTTGCCGGATGCCTTGCAGGATGTGTGGACGGATATTTTCAATATTCGTTAAAACATTGAGCGAGATATCTAGGAAGGCAGAAAAACCAGACACCAATGACGGGCAGTGTAAAGCCACTTATTTAAAAAAAAAAATATGATTTTGGGATCTTTCGGAACATTCTGAACAACTTTACATGAAAATGTCGAAAAAAGACATGTCGAGAACAAAGCTGCCTCCACGAGGAAGGAAAAGGCGTCTCGTATCATAGCAAATTATTGAAATATATCATCGAAATGGACAGCCGGTAATGCCAGCGGTCTCTAATAATATTTTCCTCTTGCCAAATAAGTTATTACTCCATCCTACTCTCGCATTAATTACACAGGTAGGATACATCAACCGATTCCGAGCCCGGTGTACGTTAAACCGCTTTCGAGGTTTGAGAGCCGCGATAGGCCGCGGTATACGTCGGTACACACGCTCTCGTACGACTCTCGTTTAGCTCAGTGATTTGTGATTTAGCGCCCTTCTCACTTCTCGCGTGCGAAAGACTCAAACCGGAATCCACAGGATATCCTGCGTTATAGAAAGACAGAGGAGCCTGCCTTTTCTGTCTGCCAGTCGCTGCGCTCCGAGGCCGAGATTTGCATGGCGAGACGCTTTGCTCGGGCGATCCGCTTCTCTATACCTTCTCGTTACACGTCACACGTGCAACTCGAGAGTTGGAATACGGCAAAATATCGTTTTTGCCAGCAGCAGCAGCAACGGCAGCAGGAGCAGCAGGAGCAACAGCGGAGCGATAGTGGCACGAATACGAGCGGATAATTGAAAGCGCAAAGTTTTCGTGCCTGGGGACGTAAAAGTGACGCGGTTATAATATAGTATATAAGACAACCACACGAGATACGAGTTCTCGTACAGGACAAGAGTCATCTACCGACTTGTCCGTCCACCAACATTCTACGAAGCCCAGTGGCTTCTTGAATTTCATTTTCTCGCGACGCGGCGATTATGCCCAACGGGTGAATTCGCTCGACGGCTTGAACCGTTCAACTCTTCAACGAGCCGGCGTTTACAAGCTATCGCGTATCCGTACACACGTGTGTACCGAGTGGGAAAATTAGCTGCCAACGTGGATCGGCTACGTGGTGAAGCTTGAGAAGGTGTTGGAAATCGTTGATCCGCGACAAATGATGATTCCGTGAAATCGATCAAGTGGTCGAAAGTTAAACGTTCATTTTGTTTCTGCAGATACTTGTCTCTGATTTTAGAAATCTGCACTTTGTCCCGTTTTTCTAGGCAAGTTCGCTCTCCCTTTCTCTCTCTCCCTCTGCGTGTTTTTAGGACTGCTGGCTTTTGGAGATGCAGCAACTGTGCACTGAGAAAAACTTACATAGCAAATAGTTCCCGGGGGGGACGTCTACATTTTATAGTTACGACAATGACCAAAAATTATACACTCTTGCTGTCGTTGTTTCAATATCATATGGAATTGTAAGAATTTAAAGTAGAATTGAAACAAACATTTTTTTTCTTCGGCAGCCCGCAAGCAAATTTTTGTTTCAGTGTATTTGTAACTATATTTATAGTTTAATCAATTGAGAATATACTATCATAAACTATCTATATAGACGTCCCCCCCTGGAAAATACCATAATTTTTCTCAGTGTGTAGACTTGGCTAGGGGTGCTGCTTTTCCCGTTAGGTAATGCGGCATTTCTATTCCGCACATTTTTGTTGCCTTATTTTATTTCATTATTGTTTCCATTCTTGGCATATTTCTATTTATTTTTTCTTCGTTCTTTTGCCAACGTGCGCATTACGATTTGGCCGGATTGTGCGGTCAGTTATTACTTTGTTACTTTATTTGTGTTTAGTTACTATTAGGATTACTGTCTATATTATTTTATGCTGTTGTGTATGGTTTTATGTACTTCAGTTTCTATGGTGCACGGTGGAGAGATCTTTGCCTCAGAACATGAAATAAACTATACTTTCTTTCTCGCTCTGAGGGCCTTTCTGCAGCTAGACATGATGAGGCATTTGCCCTCATCTTGCTGAGGTCCTTGGTTCTATCCTGTTTGCTGCTTCCATGCCTTATGTAGTTATTATTTCTTCATCTTTATTGTCTATTTCTCTTCCCTCTTCTTGTATGTCATCTATGCTTTACATGATGGCGACCTTCATTGCGAATTTTTGTTACTTATTTCATTTTATTTGATGCTATTTTTTTGTATCTAAGCTTTCTGAAAGATCTTTATTTAATTCCTTATTTATCTTTATCTTTATTTATTTAAGCTTTCTGTTATATCTTTGAGTCTATACTTGCTTATGTCATTTCTGCTATATGTATTTCTGCACGGTATTCTTAGGTAACTACGGTTCTAGCAGTACGAAATAAAACTGTCCGTCTCCCTATCTCTGATCAATTCCCGGACGAAACTTGATTCAAAGTTTAGGACATTTTTATCCGTACAGCACTTGATTAGATCTGGGCTAATCACTTGCGTGGTTGCAGCGGACGGAAAATCGTGTTTCTGAAGAAAACCTAAGACTTTTTGCTTCCTCATAGAGGAAGCTCGTGCTGGTCATTTAAATTCGAAAAGGAAAGTTGTTACGGGCACCATATCACCAGCGCATATTCTAAGTGAGATCGAAGTGGCGCAGCATATAAAATCTTTAGGACCCGAGAATTATCGAAACCAGTTGCAATGCGCTTATATTATATTAAGGAAATATCTTTTTCCAAACAAAAATACAGATCCTTGGGTAGATTTCACTCAATTTTGTTTTCTTTCGTGTACTTTTTGCAGAGTTTTTGCGAAGTATAAACTAACAGTAACGACTTTTGAAGTAAATATTGACAGATTCATCGACTATGTAATTTACTGTAATAGTCGGTAACGTGACCGACAACCGGTAAATTTACGACACTACCCTCGAGGGTCGAAATCTTCCGACAAGTAAAGAAAATCGAATATTATAAACTGTCGCGAAAACTAACATGGCCGCTGAAATGTCTGCAGCATCCGTTTTGTTGCATATAAAAAATTCTAGATCTCGCATACGTCAAAAGAGCGTGCATGTCGATTCTGTGAAGTTCTCCGAATATTCCAAAACCGTCGGAAAGTTGCTCACTCAAAAGATAATCACGCATAGTGTAAACTGCGAGAATTTAGTTTATCGACTTGCAACGGGTGATCAGAGTCGATGAACACGCGACGA